>PVJI01016809.1:0-37297 GCA_004026765.1 Micronycteris hirsuta
AGCCATAAGCAATAAACAGCACAGTAGCTCCAGACAGGTGGCCCAAGGCCAGCTGCACACAATGTCTGACATCAGCCTGTACCTGGACCCCACCAAAGTGGACCCAGAACCAATACAACCAGTGGTGGACTTAAGACCACACCAGAGCTTGACCCAACTAGCCACACAAGGGGCCCACCCAAAGGAAGATTCTGGCAGGCACTAGACCCTCCTGGGAACAAGTCTACCTCAGGAGGCAGCCCCTGCATAGCGTGTTATACACAGTGATCAAAGTTTACCCTTATAGTCAGCCAGCCTGAAGGGTTAATTCCACCCACAAAACAGCCAACAGCATTCAAGACTTAAGTACAACAGGAGGGTGAAAATAACTCACCAGAACATTCTTGGAGCACAGAGCTCAGATGATCTGGAAGACTGTGCCACTGAGTCCAACAAGACACCTTCATCATAAGGCCATCATAACAAGTTTGGGAATTATAGAAGATCTACCTAATATACAGAGACAAAATGGGGAGATGAAGAAGTTGTGCCTGAAATAAAAGAACAAGAGAAATCTCCAGAGAAATAAATAAATGAAATGGAAGCAACCAACATACCATATTTAGAGTCTAAAATGATGGTATAAGGATATGCAAGCACCTTAGGGGAAGAATGGATGATATCAGTAAGAAGTTAAACAGGGATAATAAGCATTAAAAAAGACAAAGGAAACATAAAAATGAGCCAGTCCAAAATGAAGACTACAATATGTGAAATGAAGAATACACCAGATGAAGTCAACAGCAGTTAGATGAAGCAGAGGACTAAATCAATGACTTAGAGGACGAGATTACAGTAAGAACCCACACAGAATATCAAAAGGGAAAGAGAATTTTTAAAAAAGTGAGGGAAGTCTAAGGGACCTCTGGGACAACATCAAGCATAACAACATCTGCATCATAAGGGTACCAGAAGGAGAAGAGAGTGGGCAAGGGGAAGAGGACCTGTTTGAAGAAATAACGGCTGAAAACTTCTCTAACCAGGTGAAGGAAAAAGTTATACAAGTTCAGGAAGCACAGGGAGTCCCAATCAAGATGAACCCAAAGAGACCCACTCCAAGACACATCATAATTAAAATGGCAAAAGTTAAAGACAAAGAGAGAATCTTAAAGACACATAAAAGAGACAATTACCTACAAGGGAGCTCCCATAAGGCTGTCATCAGATTTCTCAACAGAAACACTTCAGGCCAGAGGGATTGGCATGAAATATTCAAAGTGATTAAAAGCAAGGACTTGTAACCAAGATTATCATATACAGCAAGTCTATCATTTAAGATTGGAGGTGAAATAAAGAGTTTCCCAGACCCTCCCACCCTCACAAAAAGGCTAAAGGGATTCATTACCACCAAACAAGTGTTGCAAGAAATGTTAAAGGGCCTGCTTTAAGGAGAATAAATAGAGTAACACAGGCATAAGGAAAAAATGGCAGTAAATTAGGACCTATTATTAACAACCTTAAATGTAAATGGATTAAATGTTTCAATAAAAGACAGCTGAATGGATAAGAAAAAAGGACCCATATATATGCTGTCTACAAGAGACCTACCTCAGAACAAAAAAATAAACAGACTGAAAGTGGAGGGATGGAAAAAAATATTCCAAGCAAATGAAACAAACAAACAAACAAACAAACAGACAAAACGCTGGGGTAGCAGTACTTATATTTGACAAAATGGTTTCAAAACAAAGGCCACAACAAGAGACAAAGAAAGTTACTACATAATACTAAAGAGATCAACCCAATAAGAGGGTATAACCCTGGTAAACACTTATGCACCCTACACAGGACACCTAAATATAGAAAGAAAATCTTGATGGACATTAAGGGAGAGATGGACAGCAATACAGTCATAGTAGGGGATTTTAACACCCAACTGTCATCAGTGGATAGATCTTCCAGACAAAAAGTCAACAAGGCAACAGTGTTACCTTAAACAACACACTAGATCATATGGATTTAATTGATATTTATAGAACACTGTATCCCAAAGCAGTATAATGTACGTTCTTCTCAAATGCACATGGAACATTCTCAAAGGTAGACCACATGTTAGTATACAAAATAAGTGTTAACAAATTCAAGAAGACTGAAATTATAACAAACATCTTCTTTGAATGCAATGGTATGAAACTAGAAATCAACTACAAAACAAAACAAAAACAAAACTCAAACTAAAAAATATTCAAATACATGGAGGATAAATAGCATGTTATTAAGCAATAAGTGGGTTATCAATGAAATCAAGAATGAAATAAAAACTACCTGGAAACAAATGAAAATTAACACATGACCCCCCAAAATCTGTAGGACACAGCAAAAGCAGTCCTGAGAAGGAAGTTCATAGAATTACAGGCCTACCTCAAGAAATAAGAAAAATCTCTAATAAGTGATCTAATCCTACACATAACAGAACTAGGAAAAGAACAACAAACAAAGCCCAGAGTAAGTAGAAGGAAGAAATGATATGACATAGAGTGGGAATAAATGACATAGAGACTAAAAACACAATGCAAAAGATCAATGAAACCAAGAGCTGGTTCTTTGAGAAGATAAGTAAGTTTGATGAACTTTTAACCAGGCTTATGAAGAAAAAAGAGATACTCAAATAAATACAATCAGAAGTAAAAGAGGAGCAGTAACAACTGACACCAAAGAAATACAAAGGATTCTAAGAAAATATTAAAACAACTATATGCCAACAAATTGGACAATATCAATGAAATGGATAAATTCCTAGAAACATACAATCTCCCAAAACTGAACCAGTAAGAAACAGAAAGCTTGAATAGACCAACAGCAAGTAATTAAATCGAAGCAGTAAGTAAAAAAAAAAAAAAAAAAAAATCCCAGCAAACAGAAGTCCTGGAACAGATGGCTTCACAGGCAATTTTTACCATATATTCAAAGAAGAATTAACACTTATCCTTCTTAAACTATTCCCAAAAATTCAAGAGGATGAAAAATCTTCCAAGCTCCCTTTATGAGTCTGACATTACCCTAATTTCAAAACCAGATAAAGACACTACAAGAAAAAAAAATTATAAATCAACGTTCCTGATGAACAGAGGTGCTAAAACCCTCAACAAAATATTAGCAAACCAGAGCCAGCAACAGTGGGATTTCATTCAGTGATGCAGGATTGGACAGTATTCAAAAATCAATAAATGTGATACATCACATAAACAAAATCAAAGAGTAAAATCATGAGTATGATCATATCAGTAGATGCAGGAAAAACATTTGATAAAACCCAGCACCCATTTATGATAAAATAATCTCAGCAAAGTAGGAATAGAGGGATCATTCCTGAAAGTAATAAACACCATACACTATAGTTCTGCAACCAACATCATACACAGTAGGCAAAAACTTAAAGTGTTTTCCTTAAGAGCAGGAACAAGACAGGGATGTCTGCTTTCACCTCTCTTATTCTACATAATACTGAAGTCCTTACCACAGCAATCAGACAAGAAGAAGAAATAAAAGGCATCCAAATTGGAAAGCAGGAAATAAAACTCATTTCAAAATGACATTATATTGTACATAGAAAACTCTAAAGAATCCACCAAAAAACTACTAGGTCTAATAAATGAATTTGTCAAAGTAGCAGGATATAAAATTAATATTCAGAAATCAGTGTCATTTGCATACACCAATAATGAACTATCAATGGAGGAATTAAGAAAACAGTTCCATTTACCATTGTAACAAAGTAAGGTACTTGGAAAACTATAGGACATTGAAGAAAGAAATTGAGGGAGATATTAGGGTCAAGATGATGATAGGTAAACATGGCTCACCTCTTTGCACAATCACATCAAAATTACAACTAAAATATAGAAGAACCATCACTCAGAACCATCAGAAATCAAGTTGAATGGAAGTCTGAAACTATGGAATTAAAGAAACCACATCCATCCAGACTGGTAGGAGGGTTGGAGATATGGAATGGGCTGGTCCCACATCCAAAGTTGGATAGAAATTCAGAAGAAATATTTAGGGAGGGAGTAGTCTCACCCCCAAATCAGGTACCATGGCCTAGGGTTCCAGTGCCAGGAAGATAAGTTCCCATAACTTCTGGCTACAAAAACCAGTGGAGACTCAGTGGGTGAAAGAAACTTCTGGAGTCCCAAACAGTTTTCCATAAAGAACCGACACATGAACTTACTCAGACTCTCCCACTGAGCTTCAGCACTGGGGTAGCAGCTTGACAGGCACTAGTAGCATACAGGGAGCAACTGAAGTGTTTGGCTTCAAGGCGGGAGCTGGGCGACAGCCTCCTCCCAGACAGAAAGGTGGACAGAGGCCATTATCCCTTTTCTGAAGTCTCACACTCCCCAGCAGAGCCATAGAGTTACAGAGCTGGCCAGCAGATGCCACATCTGAGACCCCATTGACATGGCAGACATTATTTGCTCCTCACTTGAGATCCCTGAGATTTTGTCCTATCCAACTTACCTGCACACCAAAACTGTTAACTGTGACGTTTCGATATTAGTGGCAGGTGTTGGCTCATGCTTTGCAACTTTCAAAATCCTATCAAACAAGCAACAGCTGGCCTCAATGAGCCAGCAGGCCCCTCCCATATCTTTTGCTAAGTGGCCCTAGCAGTAGCCAACCTAGATTCACAGCTTAGCCTCACCTGGTAATCTCCAAATCCAGCACGAGCAGCAGCCATCTCATGCAGGGTGGTCCTGGGCAGAACATAGGTGGGGACTGACCTTGGCCTGCCCAATCCTGGGAAGCCCAGAGCCTGCACACCCAGCGGACAGCTATACACCATGTCAGAGCACCGCCATCATGCCCCTGCACAGCTGATTTTCCATGGAGGGCGGAGGTAGGTGGTCAGTGGTTGCAGCTAGTCCTTGCAACTCACTGGCCTGGATAAATCCCTCCCACTGAGGGGATTAAAAAGTACAAGTAGGTAGTTACAGAATAGCCATGGTGATAAAAAGCACAGCATAGGAAATGGAGCAGCCAAAGAACTTATATTCATGACTCATGAACATGTACAATGGTGTGGGGATTGCCTGAAGGAGTGGGGCGTGCTGTGTGGAGACAGGAAAAGGCTGAAAATTGGGACAACTGTAATAGCATAATCAATAAACATTATTAAAAATTAAAGAAGCCAAAAAAAGAAAGAGAAATTGAGGAAGATACAAATAAGTGGAAGCATATACCATGTTCATGGATTGGAAGAATTAACATTATTGTAATGTCCATACTACCCAGAACAATCTAGATTCAATGCAATTCCTATTAAAATACTAATGGCGTATTTCACAGACCTAGAACAAATATTTTAAAAGTTTATAGAGAACCAAAAAAGACCTCAAATAGTCTCAGCACTCTGAAGGAAGAACAAAATTGGAAGTAAAACAATACCTGATATGAAGCTATGCTACAAGTTCATTGTAACCAAAACAACCTGGTACTGGCATAAAAACAGGAATATAGATCAATGGCATGGAACAAAGAGCCCAGAAATTAACCCATGCATTTATGGTCAATTAATATTTGACAAAGGAGGCACAAGCGTACAACTGAGTAAAGACAGTCTCTTTAATAAATGGGATTGGGGAAATTGGATGGGTACATGAAAAAATGAAACTGGACCATCAACTTACACCATACACCAGAATAAATCCAAAATGAATAAAAGACTTAAGTGTAAGCCACAAGATCATAAAAATCCTAGAAGAAAACATGAGCAGTAAAATCTCAGACATTTCTTGTAGAAATATTTTTTGCTGATGTGTCTCTAGGGCAAGGGAAACAGGAAAAATAAACAAATGAGATTGCTCAAATTAAAAAGCTTTTGCACAGCAAAAGAAACCATCAACAAAATGAAAAGCAAACCCAGTGTTTGAGAGAACATATTTGCCAATGATACTTCTGTAATGGGGTTAATTTCTAAAATACCTAAAGAACTTAAACAAATGAACACCAGGAAGACAAACAATCCAATTTAAAAATGGGCAAAGGATCTGAATAGACACTTCTCCAAAAAGGACATAAAGTTGGCCCATAGACATATGAAAAAATGCTCAATGACAGTTATCACCAGAGAGAGACAAATTAAAACCACAATGAAATATCACCTCACTTGCCAGAATGTCTATTATCAATAAATCAAATAACAATAAAAGCTGGTGAGGATGTGAAGAAAAGGGAACTTAGTACGCTATTGGTGGGAATGCAGATTAGTATAGCTGCTGTGGAAAACAGTATGGAGTTTCCTCAAAAAATTAAAAATGGAACTGCTTTTTGACCCAGTGATGCCACTTCTAAGAACAAGACATCAATTCAAAAAAACATCACTTCAGCGTTGTTAGTAGTAATCACATGAATGACAGTGTTCACGGTATTCACATTACTCTGTGGTGGTGGTATTCACATAACTCTGCAAGCTTGCTCATAGTTTTCAATAGC
Source organism: Micronycteris hirsuta (assembly GCA_004026765.1). Classification (NCBI taxonomy): domain Eukaryota; kingdom Metazoa; phylum Chordata; class Mammalia; order Chiroptera; family Phyllostomidae; genus Micronycteris; species Micronycteris hirsuta. The sequence continues at coordinate 6,475 of PVJI01016809.1, forward strand.
TCCTTGATCTCCTTGATGGTGGTCATAGTGTTCAGATAACCTGTAGTGGTGTCGTCACATCCACACACTTGTGATGGTTGTCATGGTGCATCCCCCTAAGTTTGCAACTGTGCAAAGTTAGGGATGACGGTATTCACATAGTGATGTAGTGATGTAGCTATGACGCAATGATACTTTGGTGATAGTAATTACTTCACTTGCAGTGTTGCTGGTGGTAGTATTCACATAACTTAGGACACTGTTGTGATGTGCACGTAACTGGACAGTGTTGGGTGTGGCCATCTCATAATTGCAAAGTGGGTAAATGTCTTCGTATCTCTTAGTGACAGTGGTAGTGGTATTCATATAACCTCCTATAGTGGTGGTGGCATTCACATACCTCTGTAACAGGGCCTGTGGTATTCACATAACCTACACCATTGTTCATAGTTTCCATATGACTTGTGATAACACCATACTATTTACATGAATCTGCCATGCTGATCGTGGTATTTATGTAACTCTGCAATGGTGGATGTGGTATTTATATAAGTCAGTGACTTTGGTGGTGGCAGTAGTCACATAGCCCAGTGACAGTGGTCCTGGAGTTCACCTGTCTGTGATGTTGGTCACTGTAATCACATGACTGCAGTGTTGATGGTCATTTAACTCATCTGCTTCTGCCACTTTAGCCAGGGTATCCACATCGCCATGATGGCGGTGGTGGTATGTAAATAATTCCGATGTGACGGTGGTAGTTTCGTGTGACTGTGCAGTGGTCAGGGAAAAAGCCTCATTTTATAGGTAGAGAGACTTAGGCTTACACAAGTTTTGCTTCAAGTTACATAATGAGATATTACAGAACCAGGCCCAAATTCAGGTTTTCTGAATAATTCAACTGCAGCCTTTTCTGTACTACACCATGAAGTCTCTTCCTGCTAAGTCTAAATTTAAAGGCCTTAGTACAAAAATGTACCTTCAAACTCCCCATTGGCTTTGGAACATAAATGTTGTATCTTTACCATTCTAGTTGTTTATCTATCACCTCAGTTGTGTCCATATATTCATACATACACACATTTTTATGTGAAAAACAGAAAAAATTTAACTACAAATGCAGATGTGTAAATTGAACTTCTGAAAACTTATGTAAAATAATGCAGAAAAGGGCTGTCTGGTAAACCAAAATAAAGCATCTTTGAGGATAATGTATAGTTTATTTATAAAATCCAAAATGTACTGATTAAATAATGAAATTTAATATTGGCAAAAATGTTGATTTTGTAGTGTTTTCTTTCACTCTTTCTTTAAAAATTATAAAGCTCTAGAATCCTTATAAAGTACTAGAAATATGATGTTGTGATGTTGGCATCTGGGTGGTGATTACAGGGTAGAAATGTGTTTAAACAATCATTGAATTATCAATTTAAGATTTCTGTATTTCATGGCATATAAGTTACACCTCAACAAGAGTTTCAAAAAATGTATTTCTAAATAAAATGAAAATATGATGGGTTTCAGAAAGGTTGACTGTTGTGCCAACCTAAGCACTCAAGATATTTTCTTGTGAGATATTGCTTTTATAGAAGCAGGGAAAGACATCGCCATGAATAGAAAGTCGAAAGTTGCATGTGATTCACATGCAGTTGAATGTGAATGGGTATGGCTTCCAGAAATGCCCTTGGTGTTGTGAGGAAGCATCTCTTCATCCCAGCCGCCAGGGCTCATGATTTATGTTTTTCCCTTTGCAGTACTTGGGGTGCATTGAAGTTCTACGCTCAATGAGGTCTCTTGACTTCAGTACAAGAACACAGATTACCAGGTAAGTAAGTCCTTGTTGAAAATGGAATTCTATGATTTTACTTAGGAAAGGAATGATTTTAGAAGTTAGCATCCTAGAAATTTCCACAGCAAAAGGCTGCCCCTTCAATGCTGGTGACTGGTGACAGGGAGTCAGGACCCACTGTGTTTCAAGGCTTCTACATGTTTATGCATATTTGTGACATGTGTCTCTTGACCTCGCACCCTGAAGGACACTTCCCACTTCCAAGTGCTTTTTATAATTAAGCTGCAGACAAATGGAGTGATTATGTTTGGTTCTTTAATAACTGGAACTTTGATACCAGATTAATATTTTAAAATTTGCTAAAATATCTTCTTTTTAAAAAGAAAATCAAGGTGTCTGAAGTGATTTCCAACAGTATACACAGAAAATAAATTACATAGAATAGAAAGTAAAAATATTAATGGGAATAGTAATTCAAAGAGCAGAGTAGTTCTTTTAAGGGGTCAGTGACTTTGAGCAGGTTTATAAATTCTCCATCATCAACTAGATTCTAAACTTCTTGAGGGCTAGTTCTGTATTTAAGCCTTGTTTTTATAAAATTCATAGCCTAATGTACTTTATACATTTAGTAAACTGCTAATTCAAGTGATCTTGAATAGAACTGGAAAGGTAGGAATGGGTCTGTTACAAAGCTGTTTCTGTGGGTGATAATCTTATGTTGCTTCGGCAGTTGTAAAATTGTTCAATCTAAATTGTGACCTTAGAAAATGCCTCATATTTATTTCACTTAAATTACTATTAAATATCTTTGGGACAGCACGCTAAAGTGCAAAGATTGAGCTTTAGAATGCAAATTATTTGTAGTAATTAGCTGCTAAATGATGGATGCACCTCAATTCTATGTTTTAAGCACCACCAGATACCTCATCTTCTTCCATGATAAAATTAATGTTCAAAAAAAAATTTAATGTTCAAAAGAGTTGATGTTTGTGTTTTCTCTAAAGCTACTCAGGACACATGTACATGGTAGGAACACGCCAACATTCATAATCTACACTAAGGGAAGAATCTGTGTCCACATATTGGCAGAAAATAGTTTGTGACAATTGCCAAGGCCAAAGAATGGTATTTTGAAATGAGGACATTTAAAAGAAAAGTTTGAACGTTTAATTAGTCAATCCTCCTGCCCATGACAAGGCGTGTACAGTGCAACGTCTGTGGGCGGAACGCTCTGTCACATGCCTGGGGCCATACTGGAACCTATGACACTGTTCACCTTCTCCTGTGTGGTTGCTGTTGTTCTTAATTAAAGAGAATTGTCAACTATTTCTACTGAATTCCCTTTATAGATACTAGAACTTCTGAGATAATTCATGCTGGCTATGAATGTGCAGTGTGCTGCCTTACTGGGCCTTCCAGGTTTGGGCGAGAAGGATGCATATGCAAATGTCTGAGGGGCATATGAGGGGCACAGCCATGTCCTGCTTCTGGGAGGGTGGTGGGCAGGGGGTAGGAGAACAGTCCCAGTGCTCTTTTGGATGAAGGTCTTAGCAGTCTTTTGGGTAGAGCCCAAAAGGATAGATGTGACAATAACATTGAAGAAAGCCATGGAACAGATCTCCAGTTCCATTCTGTTTAGATTTTAGCAAAGGTGCAGCTATGGAATGGGCTGGGTAGAGCACCATTCTTGGATACAGGAAAGTCGGTGTGGAATTGTGCTTGTACCAGAATTGCCTTGAGTTTGTTAGAAGTTGAGTGCCTTGAGTTTTGAAAAGTATGTTTGCTTGTCACCACAATGTTATCTGTGTCTTGCCTCATTTTTATTGCATGACATGTTTCTTATTTCAGTTGATAGATGAAGACCACTCATAGGCAACAATATGACAAATCGATGTCAGAAAGAAGTCTTTCATCCAGAAGAATACCCAGCAATGTTCTTTAGTTGTAGCACACGGTGGAGCATTCCAGGCCTCCGTGGTAACAGAGTGTTAAACATGTCTGAGATTAAACTCTATCACCGTGGTTTACTTTATACACTAAACGCATTCTTGAAAACCTGTAGGGAAATACAGCATTGTAATTAAGTTATATTTTACAGGCTCTAGGAAAACCTGTTCCCAAAATCCCTTAACCATGCCCTTTATAAAAAATATTTTCATAAATAAATAACCAAAGTTTACTCACCTGTTCCACTATTTGAAGTTTTGGATACAAGCGTCTTTTGAAGTTTCTGACAGCTGAACCAAGTGTCCTTTTATTGGGTCAGTTTAGTTTTATGCTGTTCCTGTGTCTGAGTTCAGATTGACTGTGAGGCTTGCAATAGTACCACTCCTGGATTACTGATCTCTTACTAGTAGATAACTTTAAAAACTGCCCAGGAGCTGTCACTGCTGTATGCTTAGTTTCAGCTGTGACTATTAAATCTGTTGCACGCTAACTCTTTGGACAAAGGAGCTTGGTAACTTGTTCACACTAATGGTGACGGCTGTATGGAGGAGTTGGCCTATATGTGGAGTCCAGCTCTGCCAACTTCTACCTCAATGGCTGTTGTGCGAATCAGGACAGTTTCTACATCTGATGCACATAGGACAGGGCCTGGCAAAGGGGCAGCCTTGTTTAAGTGTTTGCTCCATCTCATTGCCTGAGCTTGTATTCAGCACAGTGGGCGCAAAACCCCAGTGTTCAAAGAAGGGAGTGTTCATGAGCATAAGAGCAATTGAGGCCTTATAGATGATGGCCTCAGGCACTGTTGCTTTTCTGGGTGAGACTGTCAGTGGGGTACAGAGAGGAGCTGAGAGATGTGTTTGTGAGAGTCTGCCCAGGGGACAGAGATGCACTCCAAAAGAAGAAATTGCTTCTGAAGAAGAAAATAGCTTCCCAATGTGTCCTTGTTTGCCAAATCCAGTATGGTTTTACCCCCTAACATGTCCTTTATCCAGTAAAGTTTTGGAATGTGGTATAAAGTACCTACCTATACCCTGTAGATTCGCAATGACATCATTGCACTATTGCAGGCTATCAGAAACCCCACTGCTGAGAACCATGAAATTTGGCTATTGTAGTGTTTTTCAAACTTGCTCCTCACTGTCAACATTATTTCATAGTCTGTGAAAACACCATTAGAAACCACCATTCTCCTGCATGGGTTTCACACCATGCTGTGCAGCCCCTGAGGAGTGGGAGGGATGGTCTATGGTTGGTGTTGCCATGAGTGGGTGGGGGTTTTTTAGAGAGAGGGGAAAAGAGGGAGAGAGGGAGAGAAACATCAATGTGTGGTTGCCTCTCGTGCATCCCCTACTGGGGACATGGACTGCAACCTAGGCATGTGCCCTGACTGAGAGTTGAACCAGTGACCCTTTGATTCTCAGACTGGAGCTCAGGCCACTGAGCCATGCTAGCCAGGGCATTAGTACATGGGGATTTCCACAAGATGTTATGTGGCCAACAACATTGGAAAACCACTGCTCCAATGTCTGGCCTGACTGTCAGACAATCCCACCATGCATCTCCCTGATCCGTACTGTCATGTGACTACTCTCAACTCAAGTTGGGGGATGGGTCCAACAGTGTTTCCAGTAAGAGGATTCAGGGGAGACCTTGTTATCTGAACCGACACCTGGAGAACAGCCTGTTGGGCCACCCTGAACAGTGATAAAAAGCCCCCAATGTGCCCTTGGTCACTGGAATAGCCTTACCTTATTTCTGCTTTCCTTTGCTTTCCTTATCTGCTCATTTTAATTTCATTTATTAAGTTACATTTTGCATATTATTGGAAGTCATCTTAAGCCACTTTTAGGACATGCAAGGCTATACATACAAATATACAATCCCCGAGCACTCAGCAAGGTCTTTCTCCAACAGTAAATGCAAACATCTGACATGTATTTTTGGTTCTAAATGACTCCAGCTGACTTCCTGCACTTCTTGGGTTAGATAGATAAAGGCCAAGTTTGCTTTCCACTGAGGGTTGTATGGACATGTGAACTTAGCCATGTGTGGGCTTGCTACACTTCCATGGTGAGCTCAGCTAGATGTATAATATGTTGCCCAGGAACTAACATAAACTCGCTTTTTCCAAATTGTAGAGAATGAACAACTGAATCTAGTTTAGGTATTTTTGTTTTATTATTGTATTTTATTTATTTATTTTTAAACTACTTTATTGTTGTTCAATTACAGTAGTCTGCATTTTCTCCCTACCATTCCCCCCCAACCATAGCCAAACCCACCTCCATCCCTTATTTCCACCCTCCCCCTTGGTTTTGTCCATGCATCCTTTATGGACAAGAAGACTTCCTGAAAACCCTTCTTCCCACTGTCCCCTCCTCCTCCCCGCTGGCTATTGTTAGATTGTTCTTTTTTAAAAAAAATATTTTATTGTTGTTCAATTACAGTTGTCTGCATTTTCTCTCCTCCCCTCCCCCTCACCCCATCCAAACCCACCTCCCTCCCTTGCTTCCACCCTTCCCCTTGGTTTGTCTATGTGTCCTTTATAGCAGTTCCTGAAAACCCTTCTCCCCACAGTCCCCTCCCCCATCCCCTCTGGCTATTGTTAAATTGTTCTTAATTTCAATGTCTCTGGTTATATTTTGTTTGCTTTCTTCTTTTGTTGACTATGTTTCAGTTAAAGGTGAGATCATATGGTATTTGTCCTTCACTGCCTGGCTTATTTCACTTAGCATAATGCTCTCTAGTTCCATCCATGCCGTTGCAAAGGGTAGGAGCTCTTTCTTTCTCTCCACTGCATAGAATTCCATTATGTAAATGTACCATAGTTTTTTGATCCACTCATTTACTGATGGGCACTAAGGTTGCTTCCAGTACTTGGCTATTGTAAATTGTGCTGCTATGAACATTGGGGTGCATAGGTTCTTTTGGATTGGTGTTTCAGGGCTCTTAGGACGTAATCCCAGCAGTGGAATTACTGGGTCAAAAGGCAGTTCCATTTTTAGTTTTCTGAGGAAATTCCATACTGTTTTCCACAGTGGCTGCACCAGTCTGTATTCCCACCAACAGTGCAGTAGGGTTCCCTTTTCTCCACATCCCCTCCAACAGTTATCTGTTGCTTTGTTTATGATGGCCCTTCTGACTGGTGTGAGGTGGTATCTCATTGTGGTTTTAATTTGCATCTCTGACGGCTAGTGATGCTGAGCATCTTTTCATATGTCTCTGGGCCCTCTGTATGTCTTCCTTGGAGAAGTGTCTGTTCAAGTCTTTTGCCCATTTTTTAATTGGGTTTTTTGTCTTCCTAGAGTGGAGTAGTGTGAATTCTTTGTGTACTTTGGAGATCAAACCCTTGTCCGAGTTATCATTGGCAAATATGTTTTCTCATACAGTTGGTTCTCTTTTAATTTTAATGCTGTTTTCTTTAGCCATGCAGAAGCTTTTTATTTTGATGAGGTCCCATTTGTTTATTATTTCCTTTATGTCCCTTGCTTTAGGGGACATATCAGTGAAGATATTGATGCGTATAATGTCTGAGATTTTCCTGCCAATGTTTTCCTCTAGGACATTTATGGTGTCACGACTTATATTTAAGTCTTTTATCCACCTTGAATTTATTTTTGTGTACGGTGTAAATTGGTGATCGAGTTTCATTTTTTTGCATGTAGCTGTCCAGATCTCCCAACACCATTTGTTGAAGAGGCTATTTTTGCTCCATTTTATGCTTCTTTCCCTTTTGTCAAATATTAATTAACCATAGAGATTTGGGATTATTTCTGGGCTCTCTGTTCTCTTCCATTGGTCTATGTGTATGTTTTCATGCCAGTACTAGGCTGTTTTAATTACAGTGGCCTTGTAATACAGTTTGATATCAGGTATTGTGATCCCCCCTGCTTTGATCTTCTTTCTCAACTTTGCTGCAGCTATTTGGGGTTGTTTATGGTTCCATATAAATTTTTGAAGTGTTCTATATCTGTGAAATATGTCATTGGTACTTTAATAGGGATTACGTTGAATCTATAAATCACTTTGGGTAGTATGGCCATTTTGATGATGTTAATTCTTCCTATCCAAGAGCATGGCACATGCTTCCGTTTGTTTGTATCTTCCTTAATTTCTTTCTTCAGTGTTGTATGGTTTTCTGAGTACAGGTCTTTTACCTCCTTGGTTAGATTTATTCCTAGGTATGTTATTTTTCTTGTTGCTATATTAAATGGGCTTTTATTCCTGATTTCTGTTTCTGATATTTTATTGTCGGTGTACAAAAATGCCATTGATTTTTGAATATTGACTTTGTATCCTGCTGTTTTGCCAAATTCATTTATTAGGCTGAGTAGTTTTTTTGTGGATTTTATAAGACTTTCCATGTACATTATCATGTCATCTTCAAACAATGACAGTTTTACTTCCTCTTTTCCAATTTGGATGCCTTTTATTTCTTTTGCTTGTCTGATTGCTGTGGCTAGGACTTCTAGTACTCTGTTGAATAGGAGTGGTGAAAGCAGGTATCCTTCTCTTTTCCTGATCTTAGTGGGAAACTCTTAGTTTACACCCATTGAGTATGATGTTGGCCACAGGTCTCTCAAATATGGCCTTTATTATGTTGAGTAGTACTCTCTCTATTTCCACTTTGCTGAGTGTTTTTATCATAAATGAGTGCTGTACCTTATCAAATGCTTTTTCTACATCTATTGATATGATCATGTGATTATTGTCTTTCATTTTGTTTATGTGGTATATTATGTTTATTGATTTGTGAATATTGCACCATCCTTGCATCCCTGGGATGAATACCACTTGATCATGGCGTATGATATTTTTAACATATTGCTGGATGTGGTTTGCCAATATTTTGTTGAGGATTTTTGCATTTATGTTCATCAGCGATATTGGCCTGCAGTTTTCTTTCTTTGTTGTGTCTTTATCTGGTTTTGGGATTAGAATGATGCTGGCTTCATAAAAAGAGTTTGGGAGTCTTCCATCTTCTTGAATTTTTTGGAATAATTTGTGAAGGATGGGGGTTAACTCTCCCTTAAATGCTTTGTAAAATTCTCCTGTGAAACCGTCTGGTCCCAGGCATTTGTGTATTGGAAGCTTTTCGATTACTGTTTCAATTTCATCAGCTGTTATTGGTCTGTTCAGGCTTTCTGCTTCTTCTTCATTGAGTTTTGGAAGATTATGTTTTTCTAGAAATTTGTCCATTTCACCTAGGTTTTCTAATTTCTTAGCATATTGTTCTTCATAGCGATTTCTTACAATCCTTTGTATTTCTGTGGTAGCAGTTGTAATATCTCCTCTTTCATTTCTGATTGTGTTTATTTGGGGCCTCTCTCTTTTTTCATTAATGAGTCTGCTTAGAAGTTTGTCAGTTTTGTTTATCTTTTCAAAGAACCAGCTCCTGGATTCATTGATCCTTAGAGTTGTGCTTTTAGTCTCTATTTTGTTTAATTCTGCTCTGATCTTCGTTATTTCCTTCCTTCTATTTGCTCTGGGCTGTCATTATTGTTGTTCCTTGAGTTCTTGTAGGTTTAGGGTTAGGTTGTTTATTTGAAATGTTTCTATCTTTTTTAGGTAGGTCTTTATCGCTATGAACTTCCCTCTCAGGACTGCCTTCACTGTGTCCCATAAGTTTTGGATTGTTGTGAGTTCATTTTCATTTATTTCCAGAAACTTTTTGATTTCTTCTCTAATCTCATTCTTGACCCATTCATTGTTTAATAGCATGCTATTCAATCTCCATTAGTTTGATTGTTTTTGGGTTTTTTCCTTGAGTTTGATTTCTAGTTTCAGTCCCTTGTGGTTGAAGAAAATGCTTAATATGATTTCAATTTTCTTGAATTTGTTGAGGTTTGTTTTGTGTCCTATCATGTGGTCTATCTTTGAAAATGTTCCATGTACATTCGGAAAGAATGTATATTTTGCTTCTTTAGGATGAAAGGCTCTATATATATCCATTAAGTCCATTTGATCTATGGCATTGTTCAATGCCACATTATCTTTGTTGATATTTTGTTTGGAAGGTCTGTCCATTTTTGACAGTGGGGTGTTAAAATCCCCTACTATAATTGTGTTGCTGTCAATATCTTTCTTGAAGTCCTCCAAGATTTTGTTTATGTATTTGGGTGCTCCTATGTTGAGTGCATATATATTTACAATGTCTTCTTGGTGGATTCTTCCCTTGAATATTATGAAGTGACCTCTGGGTCTCTTTTTATGGCTCTTTTTTTGAAGTCTATTTTGTCCTATATGAGTATTAATACCGTAGCTTTTTTTTTCCTGCTCATTTGCTTGGAATATTTGTTTCCAGCCTTTCACTTTCAGTCTGTGTAGGTCTTTTGTTCTGAGGTGGGTCTCTTATAAACAGCATATGTGTCTGTCATGTTTTCTTATCCATTCCACTATTCTTTGTCTTTTGATTGGGACATTTAATCCATTTATGTTTAAGGTTATTATTGACAGGTACTTATTCATTGCCATTTTTTTTTGTACTTGTGTTCCTCTCTCTTTCACTGTTTTTCTTCCTGTTCTTAAAGGAAACCCTTTAGCATCTCTTGCAGAGATGATATGGGGGAGGTGTATTATTTGAGGCTTCTTTTGTCTGTGAAACTCCTTATTTGGCCTTCCATTTTAATTGAGAGCCTTGATGGATAAAGAAGTCTTGGTTGCAGTCCTCTAGTTCTCATTACTTGGAATATTTCTTGCCATTCCCTTCTGGCTTGGAGCATTTCCATTGAGAAGTCAGCTGCTAGTCTTATCAGGGCTCCCTTGTATGTTTCTTCCTGTTTTTCCCTTGCTGCCTTTAAGATTCTCTCTTTGTCTTAGAATTTTGCCATTTTAATTATGATGTGTCTTGAAGTGGGCCTCTTTGGGTTCCTCTTGATTGGTATTCTCTGTGTTTCCTGGATTTGTATGACTTTTTCTCTCATCAAATTAGGGAAATTTTCCATCATTACTTTTTCAAACAGGCTTTCTTTCCCTTGCTCTTCTTCTTCTCCTTCTGGTATCCCTATTATATAGATATTATTACATTTCATGTTGTACTGAATTTCCTTTAACCCTTTTTCATTCTTTCTGAGCCTTTTTTACTTTTCTTGTTCTTTCTGGGTGTTTTTTCCTACCTTGCCCTCCAGCTTTCTGATCCGATCCTCTGCTTCATCAAGCCTGCTTTTGATTCCTTCTACTGTGTTCTTCAGTTCAGAAGTTGTATTCTCCATTTCCTCTTGGCCTTTGGTGATAGTTTCTATTTCCTTTTTCATTTTGATATAGTTTGCAGTGAGTTCATTGTAGTTCCCCTATAGTTTTTGGTAATTCTCTGTGAGCTCATTGAACTTCCTTGTAACCATTGCTCTGAACTCCATATCTGATCGTTGACTTGCCTGTATTTCATTTAGCATTCTTTCTGAGGCTTCCTCCTTTCCTTTCATTTGGGGATTGTTTCTTTGTCTTCCCATTGTTTGTGAGACTCTTCTTGTTAGCCTCTGTTTCTTACACTGATCTTTTCTGACTCCCTGGGTTTATGGTGTGAACTTGTATGGTAGAATACCTGTGATATTCAGTGGTGCAGTCTCCTTAATCTCCTGAGCTCACTGGTATTGGACTGTCGTTTATGTTGGCTCTCTGTATGTCTTTGGGTTTTGGTTGTTGTTGGGTCTGTCTTTGGTGGGTCCTTCCCTCTAGCTGGTTAACTGAGGGTCACTCCATCTACTACGTCTTGTATTCTGTTGTGCAGGTGTGGGCAGACTGTGTTGAAGCTGGTTCTTCCATGTGTACAAGGTTTTGAGGATTCTCTCTTGTTCTTGTTCAGTTGTTTGTGCTGAGTAATTTCTTCACCATTTAGTTGTATTTCTGGGTAGGTCCTTGGTTGAGTTAGTGTGGCTTCTTCTCCCTCCTTCATCTTCTGTTGTTATCTGTTAGTGGTTCCTTTGTTGGTGGGTTTCCTCTTCCAACAGGTATCCTGGTGTTCACAGCTTCCACCTACTCATCTGATTTTTCAATGTCCTCTACAGTTTTTGGTCTCCAATCTTCATATGTGCCAGTATACTTTTGGCTGTTCACTCTGTTCCTCAGAAGATTGGGTAGATGTTTCCCCAGTGTGCAGTGGCAAGTTTACTCCACTCCCACCTATCTCGCCACCATCTTCCCTGTGTTCTAAGGATCATGGGTGTCCAGCTGAGAGGGCACCTGGACCTGGGTGCTCCTCTGGGTATAGCGGCCCCTCATTATTATTTTAAAAGGTGTCATAGTTTCAATGGTCCCTGAATACCCTGGTTTGACCTAGACATTTATCAGTACTACCCCAGAGAGTGGTGCACTTCCAGAATGACACTTGGCCTAAGACATCCAAGGATTCTGTTTTAGAATCGAGATGTTTTGAAAATTCTCCAGGAATGTACATAAAATCCTTTTAGTTTGAAAACTAAATTCAAAACCTGTAAAAGGAAAACATCGTTCTTTTAAGAATATATTTCCCTTTCCTTTTTTAAATAAAATTATATTTTATTGATTATGCTATTACAGTTGTCCCAAATTCTCCCCTTTACTGCCCCCCACCCAGCTGTCCTCCCATAACTCAGGAAATTCCTACGCCATTGTTCCTGTCCATGGGTCATGCATATAAGTTCTTGGGCTACTCCATTTTCTATACTGTATTTTACATCTCCATGGCTATTCTGTAACTACCTACTTGTACTCCTTTTAAAAAATATATTTTATTAGCCCGGCTGGTGTAGCTCAGTGGATTGAGTGTGGGCTGGGAACCAGAGGGTCCCAGTTCAATTCCCAGTTGGGGCACATGCCTGGGTTGCGGGCCAGGCCCCCAATGAGGGCCATGTGAGAGGCAACCATACATTGCTCTTTCTCCCTCCCTTCTCCTCTCTCTGAAAATAAATAAATAAAATCTTTTAAAATATATATATATTTTATTAATTATGCTATTACAGTTGTCCCAGTTTTTTCTACCCTTTATTCCCCTCTGCCCTGCATCCCCCCCCCCGCACCAGCAGTCCCCTCCTCTTAGTTAATGTCCATGGGTTATACATATAAGTTCTTTGGTTTCTCCATTTCCTATACTATTCCTAATCTCCCCTGCCTATTTTGTACCTATTATTTATGCTTCTTATTCTCTGTACCTTTTCCCCCATTCCCTCCCCCCCACTAATAACCCTCTATGTGATCTCCAATTCTGTGATTCTGTTACTGTTCTAGTTGTTTGCTTAGTTTTTTATTTTTTATTTTTAGATTCAATTGTTGATAGTTGTGAGTTTGTTCTCATTCTACTCTTCATATTTTTGATCATCATCTTTTCCTTAGATAAGTCCCTTTAACTTTTCATATAATAAGGGCTTGGTGATGATGAACTCCTTTAACTTGTCCTTATCTGGGAAGCACTTTATCTGCCCTTCCATTCTAAATGAGGGCTTTACTGGAAAGAGTAATCTTGGGTGTAGGCTCTTGCTTTTCATGACTTTGTATACTTCTTTCCAGCCCCTTCTTTCCTGCAAAGTTTCTTTTGAGAAATCAGCTGATAGTCTTATGGGCACTCCTCTGTAGGTAACTGTCTCCTTTTCTCTTGCTGCTTTTAAAATTCTCTCCTTATCTTTAATCTTGGTTAATATAATTAAGATGTTCCCTGGTGTGTACTTCCTTGGGTCCAACTTCTTTGTGACTCTCTGAGCTTCTTGGACTTCCTGCAAGCCTATTTCCTTTGCCAGATTGGGGAAGTTCTCCTTCATTATGTTTTCAAATAAGTTTTCAATTTCTTACTGTTCCTCTTCTCCTTCTGGCACCCCTATGATTCAGATGTTGGAACATTTAAAGTTGTCCCAGAGGTTCCTAAGCGTCTCCTCATTTTTTAAAAATTCTTGTTTATTCATTGTGTTCTGGTTGAATGATTATTTCTTCCTTCTGCTCCAAAGTGTTGATTTGAGTACCAGTTTACTTCCTTTCAATGTTGGTTCCCTGTATATTTTTCTTTATTTCACTTTGCATAGCCTTCACTTTTCCTTCTATTTTGTGATTGTACTCCACCATTTCTGTGAGCATCCTGGTTAACAGTGTTTTGAACTCTGCTTCTGATAGGTTGGGTATCTCTGCATTGCTTAGTTTTATTTTTGGCACTTTGATCTGTACTCTCATTTGGGCCATATTTTTTTGTCTTGGTGTACCCGCTATGTTGTAAGGGTGGAGCATTAGGCATTCACCAGGGTGAGGCAACCCAGGTCCCTGCTTTGTGGCTGTGTATGTGGGGTTGGTGTCAGAGAGGGAACAATGCCTCTTGCTGTGCTCTGAGTTGGTTTTCAGTCACTTCTCCAGTTACCCACCAGCAAATTGGACCCTTCTGGTGCTGATTTCTGGACAGGTGGGCTTGTGTACATTATAGGACTCTGTGGTTTTCTCCAACAAACTCTCTTATGATGCTGGTAGTTTCTCCCACTATCACAATCCCCACAGAATTTCACAGCCAGAGGTTTTGAGGCTTTATTTCTCTGTGCTGGAGCCCTGGGTTGCATGACCAGTATCGCTGCTCTGTTGTTCCTCCTGGTTTATCCGCATGCAAATGTGGGACCACCTTGTCCAGCTGCCTCCTTACCATGCATCCTCTCAGCCCCAGCTGCCTGTCTCCACCCCTCCTACCAATCTGAATGAATGTTTCTTCTTTAACTCCTTGGTTGTCTGACTTCCATACAGTTCGATTTTCTGGCAGTTCTGGTCATTTTTTGTTTTTAAATTTGTTGTTGTCCTTCTTTTGGTTATGTGAGGAGGCAAACTGTTTTTACCTATACCTCTATCTTGGCCAGAAGTCACTCTACTTGTACTTCTTAATCCCCTCACCTCTTCACCCATTTCCCCAAGTCCCCCCATCCAAACATTTTCGGTATCCACGATTCTGTCTCTGTTGTTGTTTGTGTAGTTTGTTTTTTAGATTCAATTTTTGATACATATATATTTTTTGCCATTTTATTGTTAATAGTTTTGATCTTTTTTTCTTAAATAAGTCCCTTTAACACTTCATATAATAATGGGTTGATGGTGATGAACTCCTTTAATTTTTTCTAGTCTCGGAAGCTCTTTATCTACCCTTTGATTCTAAATGATAGCTTTGCTGAGGAAAGCAATCTTGGCTATAGGTCCTTGCTTTTCATGAATTTGAATATTTCTTGCCAATTCCTTCTAGCCTACAAAGTTCTTTTGAGAAATCAGCTGACAGTCTCATGGGAATGCCCCTGTAGGTAACTAACTGCTCTTCTTTTGCTGCTTTTAAGATTCTTTCTCTCTTTTTAACCATGGCATTTTAATTATGACATGTCTTGGAGTGGGCCTCTTTGGGTTCAACTTGTTTGGAACTCTCTGTGCTTCCTGGACTTGCATGTCTATTTCCTTCCCCACACTAGAGAAGTATTCTTTCATTACTTTTTCAAATAGATTTCCAGTTTCTTACTACGTCTCTCCTTCTGGCACCCCTGTGATGCTGATGTTGGAATGCTTGAACTTGTCCCAGAGGCTGCTTACATTATCCTCTTTTTTTAAATTCTTTTTTCCTGTTATTGTTTGCATGGTTGTTTTTTGCTTCCTGATGTTCCAAATCATTGATCTGATTCTCAGCTTCATCTACTCTACTCTTGTTTTCCTGTAAATTGTTCATTATTTCAATTAGTGTATTCTTTGTTTCTGACTGGAGCTGTTTTATGCTGTTGAGGTGCTAACTGAGTTCCCTGAGCACCCTTATAACCAGTGTTTCAAACTTTGCATCTAATGTATTGCTTACATCCATTTTGTTTAGTTCTTTTCTGGAGTTTTGATCTGTTCTTTCATTTGGACTGTATTTCCTTGTCTCCTCATTTTGGCAGCCTCCCTGTATTTGTGTATATATATTAGGTAGAGCTGCTATATCTCACTGTCTTAGTAGTGTGACCTAATGTAGTAGGTGTCCTGTAGGGTCCAGTGGCACAGCCTCTCCTATCACCCAAGATGGGTACTCGAAGTGTATCCTTTGTGAGGGCTGAGTACACCCTCCTTTTGTAGTTGAGCCTTGGTTGCTGTTGGCAGATCAATGGGAGGGATTTACCCAGGCTAGTCAGCTGCAAGGACTGGCTGTGACTTCTGACTACCTACGTGGAAAACCAACTGTACAGGGGCAAGGTAGTGGTGCTCTGATGTGGTCTGTAGCTGTTCTCTCATTGCACAGGCTCTGGGGTTTCCTGGGTGGTGCAGGCCAAAGTTATCCCCAACCCGTGTTCTGCCCAGGGCCACCCTGCATGAGCTATAAAGAAATCTGAAATAGCTGCTATTCTTACAGAGATTGGAGGTTCCACAGGGAGGCTAAGCTGTGAATCTAAGCTGGCTGCTGCTAGTGCTAGGCCTGGAGCCACTTAGCAAGAGGTACGGGGGTCTTGTGGCTCACTGAGGCTGGCTGTTGCTTGTTTTATAAGATTTTGGAAGTTTCAAAGCCTGAGCCAACACAAGCCATTCTTGTGGAAAAGTCACAGTTAACAGTTTGGGTGAGCCTGTAAGGTAGTAGGGCCGAAGTCTCAGGGGATCTTCAGGTTGGGGCAAACAATGTTAGCTACATTGATGGGGTCTCAGATATGGCACCTGTGTGCCAGTTCTGTGGCTCTGTGAGGAGGAAGGCTCAGAAAAGTTCAATGACCTTTGCTCCCCTTTCTGTCTGGGAGGAGCCTGTCCCACAGCTCATGCCTTGATGCCAGATACTTCAGTTCCTTCCTATATGCCACTGGTGACTTTCAAGCTGCTACCCTGGTTCTGTAACCCAGAGGGAGTAAGTCTGAGTAAGTTTGTGTGTGGGTTCTTTAGGAGGAACTGCTTGGGATTCCAGCAGTTTTTTTCTACCAACTCAATCTTCACTGGTTTTTGCAGCCAGGAGTTATGGGCACTTATCTTCCTGGCAGTGGAACCCTGAGCTGAGGGGCCTGGTGTGGGCCTAGGACTTCTATTTCCTGAGATATCTTTCTTGAATTTTTACCAACCACACATGGGTGTGGGACCAGCCTGTTCTGTGTCTTTTCCCTTTGTACTAGTCTGGGTGGATGTGGTTTCTTTTATTCCTTAGTTGTCAGACTTGATCTGATAGTTCTGGGTGATGGCTTTTCTGTTTTAGTTGTAATTTTTTTTTATTTTTTAAATTTATTTATTTTCAAAGAGAGAGAAAGGGAAGGAGAAAGAGAGGGATAGAAACATCAATGTGTGCTTGCCTCTCACATGGCACCCACTGGGGACCTGGCCTGCAACCCAGGCAAGTGCCCTGACTGGGCATTGAACCGGCGATCCTTTGGTTTGCAGCCCACACTCAATACACTGAGCTATACCAGCCAGGCCTGTTTTTTAGTTGTAATTTTGATGTGGTAGTGTGAGAGGTGAGCTGTGCTTACCTATGCTGCTACTTCGACTGGAACTTGCCATCATTATTCCCTTTTCTTATTATTCAGCATATGATGGGGTGTCTGGAGACCTATTTCTGATGTTGCTTGTATGTTGAAGGTCAGAGCCAGCTGGCCATGTCTCTCACATGACTGGGGCACATGGCAGAGTGTTAGTGAACACAGGATCTGTCAGTACCCACTGAATGGGACCAAGTGCACTCACACTGGAATCTCCCCTGTCTGATATTTCATACAGGGGAACTTCAGTTAGAAGGTAGATGTGTGACCACGTGGTATTGGGCTGACATTGCTGAGCTGTTGATAGCTACAAAGTCTTGACTTTGAACAAAATAGTAAATGTGCCCTTGGTGACATTAAGAAAAATGAGTAGAGGCTGAAGACCTGACATTCTGAATCATGGGTGCTGACAATACGGTGAGCATGGTACCTGGCTTGCAAGTGTTGCCTCCAGCTGACCTGTGCACTGAGAGATCCCTCTTCAGTCCTAAGCAGGTTCTGCCAGATGACCTCAGCATGGCTCCCCATGCTGCCCACCCTCTGCTCTTCGAGTCTACCTGGAAGGCTTGGTAACTTCTCCAGTCTCTTCTGGCTTCCATCATTCTGTAAATGCTCTAAAAAAAAGTCCAAGGTAAAATCTTTCACCGCACAATCCTTCAGTTCCATCACATCCTGGACACTCTCATCCATGTGCATCTCTCCAGCTCTAGTGCATTCCCTCTCGTGTGCAGGAAAGCCTCCCTGAGACAGCGCACCCTGGTTGGACTTCCTGCAAGAGATGGGTCAAGCAGGCTATATGCCAGCTCCCTGACCTCTTCCATGTGGCCGGCCACAGCCACCCAGGCCCCTTCACCATCTGCCACCAATGTATCTGTGTCACATGCCATGTCATCACAAGTTCATGGGGGACTGGAACAGTGCACATGGCATGATGTGGGAAAGGCCACATATACTAACAAGGTATTTGTGTTGTTTATAGAGGCTTTCCCATCTTCAGGGCACTGCTCAGGCGGTGAGGAGCTGCACTGGAGGAAGATGGATGTGTAGAAGAAGGGCAGGTAAGGTGCTGGGCTCTTTGGGGAGAACTGTGAATGGTCCTGGGGATGATACCGTCCTGCCTGGTGGAATGATGGGAACACTCAGGAGGTGGGAGTCTGGACTTACTCTGTTCAGGTGTAGGGTCATTGTTTCTTCTTGGAGAACATAAACTCGATATGCTGTACCCCCATGGTCAGGACTGTGGTTCTGTCACTTTTTTACTTTGCAAGCCCAGAAAAAGTCATGTGGAAGGGCACATGTTTGAAAATCATCATATTGGTGGTAAGATGTGGGCCTCACCCCGGCACCTGGTAGGACGCAGGCTGCCTGGCTCGATGCCTTGCTGCTCCACAGCTAGGATCTGACTACTCCATTCTGATGCTCCAGAGTTCTTTCAACACAAAATAAACACCTCTAATGTTGATGCAAGTTCAGCATGCCAGGAAAAAGAGAAAAACTGTAAAAATCTTCCCTGAGGCTGGATGACTCTCAGAATTAGAACAGAGAGCAGCGGTGTGAGCAGTCTGCCCACCTGCCTCTGTGTTTTCGGGCAGTGCAGGATGGTAACTTGCGATTTTAGCCTTACTGCCTCCTTATAAATTTACATGTTCTGAATACATTTCACAGGCTGAGCCTATCAGAGCCCGCAGCCCCAGAGGGGCAAGGCCTGGCAGGGAGAGAGTTCTTGTTTTCTCAGTTTAGAATTCTTTTTCAAAACACCAGCTTGCCTATGTGCGTACGCATCCAAGCTTTGGATAAAGCAGTCTGAGTCCTTCAGCTTCATTTTTATATTGTTACTTGGGTTTTAACACCAATCAGAATAATTTTGTATCTCCTTCATTGGTGTTTGCATGCAAGAATATGCCAGACACAGGAATGCATGGATTATGGGTGCCCAGGGGGCCACCACCCTGGAGAGAGGCCTAGAGTCATAAGGCAGTAGGACAAGCATTCAGTGCAGGTGAAAAGTACCATGCAAACATGGAAGAGGGCTCCTTGGGTCTGGGTGAGCCTGGGAGGACTTACTGGGGGAGGGAGTATTTAAGCCCAGGGTAGATTTCTCCCCTAGCCACATGGTAGACCAAAGAAAACATAAGACTGAGGCAATTACTTTTACTTGGACTATTCAGGGGCATCTGGAAATCCCTTAGGTGTCCCCGCATAGGTTCTGCCTTTCCTACTGTGGTAATTCTATTGCATGTTGAGGGTGGTGGCCAGAGCCTGAATTGGCACAGGAAGGAAAACAGGCACAGTCTGTACCCATTCAAGGTCTGGCCCTAGTGGTTGCTGTCAGAACACCTGAAGGGTCTTGGGGTGTGCAGTATGCTTTCCCATAGGCCTCACGTTGTGCTCAGACTGCATCTGTAGCAATGTCCAGGACAGGTAGCAGGGAGGGGGATCACCCACAGAGGGCTCATTCAGGAGTAGGTTTCCCCAATTTTGTGCTGGCTCAGTCCTTATTGGATGTGCCTCAGAGTTCTCCCATGGAGGGGTGGGGGTGCTGGCACGTCTGCCCACTGACTGCCTCCTATTAAATTAAGTTAAATTAAATTAAATTAAATTAAGGATTGTTCTGGGTAGGGACAGAGCTACACACTTTGGGCACCCCGAGCAGGCTGAGGATGCTGGAGAAGCCTCCATCACAGCAGTGGAGGCCAGACTTGGGCCCTGGAGACAGCATAACTGCATTTACAAGCACCAGCCTTGAAGCTCAGAGTAGGCTTGGGCTGCTAGACAACAGCTGGCTAAAGGAACGTAGCTCCAAAGCTTTTGGCTCCTGGGCCTGAGCAACTGAATGGGAGTTTTCAGTTGAGGCCCCTCTGAATAGCTGCGCCAGTCCAGTCTTTGGACAACAGAGTCCTGACCCTTCAGAGCAGAGCTGTATGTACACACAGGGTGGAGCTCCTAACCTAACAGGTGAGTAAGGGATCCTTCGGTGCCAACCCAGCACCCCCTCTTTCCAGGGAAGCATATCCCACTGGCTCATTCCCTCTCTGGGGTGGAGCTCTTCACCCATAGAATAGAAATGGAACCCCTACTTGAAGCCTGTTGAGAATTTTGGGAATGAGACCTGCCAAGTGCTAGGGCTGAGCCTGGCATGTAGTAGGTGTTCAACAGATCTGGATAGGGTTATTATCATGAATTTAATTTTGCTGTTCATTCTTTCCAAACTTTTTATAGGGTAATGGTAATTACTGACTGATATTACAAATTATCAATATCAACCAATTTGATCTAGGGTATTTTTTTTTCTAGCTGAAAAGCAAGATTGGTTTTGTTACACATATACAATGCAATATTACTTGGCAGTAAAAAAGAACAAAATCTTAACATTTGTAATAGTATGGATGGACCTAGAGGGTATTATGCTAAGTGAAATAAGTCAGTCAGAGAAAGACAAAGACAAATATCATATGATTTCATTTATACATGAAATCTATAGAACAATATAAACAAACAAAAAATCTCAGGAACAGACTCAGATATAGAGAACAAGCTGATGATTGACAGAGGGGAGAGGAGCTTGAGGACCGGGTGAAAAAGTGAAGGTATTGGGAAGTAGAGATTGGTGGTTACAAAAGAGCCATGGGGCTGTAAGGTACAGCATAGGAAGCAGAGTCACTAAGATTGTAATAACTGTGTGTAGCACCAGTTGGGTCCTGGAAATATCGGGGGGGAATACTTTATAGAGGATATGGTTGTCTGACCACTGTGCTGTGCACCTGAAACTCATACAAAATAATATTGAAAGTAATCTGTAATTGAAATGAAATAAAATAAATTAACATCAATTTAAAAAAAGAAAGATTGGTTTGATGCAACAAACTAAAGTTACTGAAGAGGATAAAATATTTGGTAACATGGCATTGATTTTCACTTGAGCCAATATCATCTAGTATTTCATTCTATGTTCCTGCTCTGCCAATCCCTAATATAATAATAGTAACATCGATATTAAATGCTTACTATGTCCCAGGCATTCATTAAGCATGTCATTCATTCAGCAAATATTTATTGATAGCGTACCATGTCTAGTCACTGTTTATTTTTGTTTTATTTTTTATTTTATTATTATTTTTATTTTTTAAAATTATTTTATTGTTGCTCAATTACATTGTCTGCATTTTCCCCCCACACTCCCCCCCACCCCAGCCAAACCCACCTCCTTCCCTTCCACTCTTCCCCTTGGTTTTGTCCATGTGTCCTTTCCAGTCACTGTTTAGATCTTAGGAATAAGATACTGAAGAAGAGCTTGCCTTCTATTTGAGGGGAGAGAGAGAAAATGAACACAAACATATACGAAAGAAGGGTGTTAAGGTGGCCCATAGGCACTTGTCATTTTTGTAGTTAAAAATGATCAACTATCAGCAGGTGCCTAGTAATTTCAGACAGTGATGAGAGCGTCTAGGGTCTGTTCTCAGGGACCCTGGGAGGCAGGCTGTATGCATTTTGGAGATGAGGAAACTAAGGATCAGAATGTTTATGCCAACTGCCTGAGACCACACAGCAAGGAAGTGGCAGAGACTGAAGCAGACAGTTGGGGTCAGAGTCTGCAATCATAAATAGTGCTGTACTGCCGCCTGAAGGACTGCATCTTTCAGAAAAACCCCGACAGACACTGGGATGTGGGAATCCCTTCTTAATACCTGAGTGCAATAACTTCTGACCACAGTGGAACACTGGCCTTGAGTAGGTCACAGAGGGAATGAAAGCAAACGCAGGATCTGTGAGGCGCTTGCCGTCAGTGGGGATGAATGGGGCAGTCCCACTCATCCAGAAGGGGTTCTGCAGACTGTGCTGCTCCCATCTGCTCACTCTGTCCATGCTGGGAATGCTCATCTGCGCCTCAGCAGCTCATCATGGACTTCCACCAAACAAAAGAGGCAATGTAATAAAAGCGTTCTTAATTAAAAATTTTCATATGAATAGTTTATAAAAACAATGAGGTCCTCATCCTCTCAATTAGTTAGAAGTGAGTGGGGTGGGATAGAATGGGGAGAGGCGGGGTGCGACTGAGAGTGGAGAGGATAGATGAGGTAAGGAAGGATGGGCCTAGTGGGAGCGGGATGAAATGGGGTGGGCTGGGTTGAGAGGACGAGATGCTGTCCTTCTCTCCAAGAGGTCTGGAACAGACCTGTCTTCCTTTTCTCACTTTTAACGTCTGAATAAACCAGCCTGGTTCTCCATTTTTTCCCCATCTGGTAAATACAGACATCATTCTACTGAGTTTCCCCCTTTTATTTCAAGCACTGGTTAACATTGTGTTGAGATTGCCCCATCTTCATAATTCTCCGATCAGCTGGTTGTGGAGATCAGGTGTAAGTTAAGTAGCTGTCTCTACCAGGGAGGACATTTATTGCCCGAGGGCATGAAAACTTCTGACTATGCAGCTTGGGAAGCCAGGTGAGCAGATCATCCCAGTGACAGTCTCCTTGGCAGGACTGTCAGGGTCAACTTGGCATGTATGGCTAGACAGCAGCCCCGGGCCTGGGGATGGGCTGGGGCAGCCAATTGGCTGCATAGGTGAGCTAAAAGCTGGCAGGATGTGTGGCAAGGGAGGGCAAGTGGGTAGGATAAGTTCAGATGTCACTGAAATGCAGAGAAAGGTTAGACACAGTGTCTAAATTTTAGCAGAGGAAGTCAAGGACTTTGCGGAGTCTTACATGTAAAGCCTCAAGAGTTGTTTGCTTATTTATTTGGTTATTTGCTTCTTTGGCAACCTATTAAGCTGGCTCTGTCTCCTGGTGGAACTTTCTGGTTGATAAATAGATATCACTCTTTGAAGGTTGCAGTAGCGAGAAGCATGCTAATTACCATGATGCTGTCCCACGGAGATTCTGCCGAAGTGGGCTGGGCAAAGCCTGGGCCATTCCCAAGGGTACCCTGGGCCATCTCTAGATGGTGGCAACAGGAACAGAAAGTTTTTTTCTTTTCTCCACCATACCAGAGGAGAAGGAAAGGACTTCTCACCTAACTTAAGCTTCACTCTAGTTTGAATTCTTTTAAGAACCCAGCAGGCTGGGCAAAAGGAGCCTCAGGGAGGATGTGTGTTCTATCAGCACTCTGACTTGGGAAGGGATTCCCAAAGACTTAATACACACATATCATCTTTTCTAGAGCAGTTTTTCTTCAACTCGGACATACATCGGAATCATCTGGAGAGCTTGTCACAGCAGATGGCTGAACCCAGAGTTTCTGATTCAGTGGGTCTGGGGCAAGAGTGAGAATTTGCATTTCTGATGAGTTTTCAGGGGATGCTGATGCTGCCATGTACTACACTTTGAGAAGTAGTGTTCCAGAGTTTTATTTTTAACTTCTGAACCATTTGCAGCTACCGTCTATGAAACAGCTTTGAAAATGAGTCCATTAATTTTTTTCAAGTAATCCTACTCATCCAAACATTTAAAAAGTGGAGAGCATAGATGACTTGGTAGCTTAAAATGGTTTAAATAGAATCCATAAGATGAATACATGGTATTCACCCCATACTTTCCTTAAGGACCATCTGGCATGGTGTGTATTTATAATCCCCCTGCCAGAAACACATTTGTGTGAGAATGCACCTCTCTGATTGCTCCTTTTCTGAGTTCACTTACCTCCCTCCCCAGTATATCATTTCGTAAATATCTCTTTGTCCTTGCGGTGTTGCAGGTTCTGGAGCTAGATTATCTGGGTTTCTGCTAGGCTGGACAACTTTCTAGCTGTGTGACCTGTGTAAGTAGGTTAAGTTCTCGGTGTTTCAGTTTTCCCATCTCTAAAATGGTAATCATAATGGTACCTCCCTACCTCCTTCACAAGGTTGAGAAGTAATTGAGTTAATATCTGAAAAGCACTTAACATGCTGACCACTACATGGGAGGGCTCAAGACATAGTAGCTAATATTGTTATTTTCATTTTTATTATATCTTCTCCATGTTGATAATCTCATTGCTTTAAATAACACTTCCAGGTGTATAATTCACAAATCTGTATGTGAACCTTTGTATCTTCTCTCAAGTCCAGCCCTGTGTTCTTAGTTGCTGACTATGGTATGTCTTCTTGCAGATGCTCAGTCAGTTGCCAAGTCTTGGGCCACCTATCTCTTCCTCTCTGTTCTGTTTACTGGCAATATTCTCACCTCCATTCCCACAGTCAGGTCCCGCTCACATCTCCTTGGATGTCTGTCATAGTTACAATGCACGCGTCTCCCAAACTAGAATACACGGAGTCAGTCTTATCTCTTTTTTTCTCCCTTGTTCAGTTACCAATGTTTGTTGATTTTCTTTTGGAAACCTCTCACGTAGTTTCCTTCCTTTCTTTAACTCTCTTTTCTCCTTTAATTCCCCGTCTATCTGCTAATCAGTTAATGTGCCTGAAACATATTACTCTCCATTAAGCTTCATTGTTTGTCTATCACCTGAAGACAATACAATGATAGAAATCATTATTCCATGATCTACTTAACCTGCCTCAGCATACCTTTGCAAATATATTTTTCATAACTCTCCACTGTGCTTTCTTTGAACAAGCACATTGGCCTACATACTACCCCATTCTCCTGGGCCACTGTCCATGTCTCAAGGCCAACTATTCAGCCACAGAAATATTTGTTTTTGCCATGAAATGTAAGACCACATTGTCTGAATTGCTCTGCAGGCTTATACCACATTGCACATAGTATTGTACTTTTAAAGACACAAACGATATTTCTCTTCTCTGAAATATGATCTACTGTTAAATTGTTATTTTATGTTTTTAAATTTTAAAAAGATTTTATTTATTTATTTTTAGAGTGAGGGGGAGAGTGGGAGAAAGGGAGAGAAACATCAGTGTGTGGTTGCCTCTTGTGTACCCCATACTGGGGACCTGGCCAGCAACTCAGGCATATGGCCTGACTGGGAATCGAACCAGCGACCCTTTGGTTTGAAGGCCAGC
This sequence comes from Micronycteris hirsuta, assembly GCA_004026765.1. NCBI lineage: Eukaryota > Metazoa > Chordata > Mammalia > Chiroptera > Phyllostomidae > Micronycteris > Micronycteris hirsuta. Next base: position 31,532 of record PVJI01016809.1, read on the forward strand.
ACTCAATCCGCTGAGCCACACCAGCCAGAGTACTTCATAATTTTATAACCACTAAAAAAGAATTGCGTATTGGTTTCTTATCTCTTAGAATCAGTTTTTATATACTGAAAAAGCTATTTTGGATCTCTGCAGATTTATATAACACTATACGTCTGTTTAAAGGAAAATATAAGCAATATAAAAAAGGTATTCCTAAAATTTTTTTTCTAATTGAGAGTCTGAATATAGTAAAATAACTTCTTGCCACAAAATTGGCATTGCTGTCTATGGCTTTTTCCCTAAATTTTATTGTCCTTTAGGCCATTCACGAGCTTTGGATATCAATGAAATTGGAACCAAAAAGAAAAGAAGAGAGAAAATATTTGAAACCAAAGCTATTTAAAAAAAAATCACTAAAATTGATAAACAGCTAGTTAGACTAATCAAGAAAAGAGAGAAAAAATTTAAATTAACAATTATAAGAATGAAGAAGGGTACATTACTATAGATACTACAGACACTGAAAGGATAATAAGGGAATATTTTGAAAAATTTTATGCCAACACTTTGGGCAACTTGGATGAAATGTACAAATTCTCTGAAAGATATAACTACAAAGTGGCTATATAACATGACTAGGCCTATATCTATTAAAGAAATTAAATTCATTGTAAAAAGTACAAAACAAAAACAAAATCTTCACACATAGAAAACTCTAGGGGTACACGACTCCACTGGTGAATTCTGTGAAACAGTTAAAGATGAAATACCATAATTATCCATAATCTTGTCCAGGAAATAGAAGAGAACACTTCCTAGTTCATTTTATGAGGCCAACATTATCCTGATACCAAAACCAGACAAAAAGTTACATAAACATTTCAATAGATGCAGAAAAACCTTTGGCAAAATTTGACAGATATTCATAATAGAAATTCTCAGCACACTAGGAATAAAAGGAAACATCCTTAATTTGATAATAGGATGTCTATGAAAAAACCTAAAGTCAATTTTACAGTTAACGGTGAAAAACTGAATACTTCTCTCTAATATCTTTGTATATTAGGAACCAGGCGAGGAAGTCCACTTCTACAACTCTTATTTAACATTGTACTAGCCATCTTAGTGTGGTAAGAGAAGGAAAAAAATAAAAGCCATATAAATTGGACAGGCAGAAACAAAACTGTCTATTTGCTGATAACACAGTCATCTACATAGAAAACCTTGAAGAATCTACTTAAAAGCTACCAGAACTAACAAGTAAGTTTAGCAAGGTTGCATAATACAATTAATACAAATATCAATTGAATGTTTATATACAAGCAAAGGTCAATTGGAAAATAATATTTTAAAAGGATCATTTACAATAGCATAAAAACATGAAATACTTGGTGTTGAACTCAGTATGTTTGAGACTTATACGCAAAAAAATACTAAATATTAATAAGATAAATTTAAAAGATCTAAGTAAATGGAGAAATGTACTGTTTGTGGATTAAAAGACTCAATATTGTTAAAATGTCAAACCTTTCCAAATTGATCTATAGTTTTAATACAATTCCAATCAAAGCCCCAGTAGGCTTTCTGTGGAAATTGACATGGTGATTCTTTAATGTATACAGAATAACCAAAGACCAAGAATAGCTAAAAATTTTTGAGAAAGCAATAGAAAGAGAATTCACACTATAAAATTACAGTAATCAATATAGCATGGTATCAGCATAAGGACATAAGGACAGATGTGTAGAATCCAGAAACATACCCACATATAATAGCCAATTTATTTTTGACAAAGGTGCCAAGATAACTCAGTGGAAAAAGGGATAGTCTTTTCAACAAATGCTTCTGAGACAATTGAATATCTACATACAAAACCCAGCAACAACAAGCTTCTAACTAGAAGTGGCTCATAGACCTAAATCCAAATGCTCAAACTACATAATTTCTGGAATAAAACATATGAGATCTTGGGTTAGGCAGAGGTTTCTTAAGACACACACAAAAGAAACACAAATCATAAAAGATAAAAAAGGACTAATTGGCTTCATCAAATAAATAAAAATAATCTTAAAATTTTTCTTTTTGAAAGACAAACTACTGACTGGACAAAAATATTTACAAAACACCTATCCCGAACATAGAAATCTATGCAACTAAACAATTTAACAAAAAGGGTCTTTGCAACAAGCCAATTAAAAAAATAGAAAAATGATTCAGACAACACTTCACCAGAGAAGAGATATGAATGGAAAACAAACTCAACATCATCAGTCATTAGGGAAATGAAAATTAAAAGCATGTTGAGATACCACTGCATACCTACAGAATGACAAAATAAAACAAAACACCCTGACTATACCCAGGGCGGGCCATTATGTGGATGAGCAGCTGAAACTCTCAGACATGGCTGTTGGGCATGCAAATTAGTACAGTCACTGTGGAAAAGTTTGACATTTTCTCATATAAAGTTAGCCACTTACCATAGGACCCGGCAATCTCACTTAAAAAAAAGAGAGAAGTGAAAACATACACACAACATACAAAACCCTGTATATAAATGTTTATAGTAACTTTATTCATAATTGCCTCATATTGGAAGCAACCCAAATACCCATCTCCTGAAGAGTGGACAGAACAATTATTGTATGTCAATATAATAGAACACCACTCAGCATTAAAGAGGAGCAAATTCTTTAAAAACATTTATATAGTCATCATGGTATACATTATATTCCCCAGAACTTACTTGTAATGGGAATTTCGTACCTTTTGATCACCTTCACCCGTTTCCCCCACCTTCTCACCCTGTGCCTCTGGCAACCACCAATCAGTTCTCTGTTTGTATGAGTTTGATTTTTTTTTTTTTAGTTTGCACATATTAAGTAATATCATACAGTATTTGTCTTTCTCTGTCTGATTTACCTCACTTAGCACAATGCCCCCAAGGTCTGTCTATGTTGTAGGAAATGGTACAATTTTTCTTCTTTTTTACAATGCTGCAGTGAACGTGGGGGTGCAGATATCTTTTTGACATAGTGATATCATTATTTTGGAAATATACCCAGAAATGGAATTGCTATTTCTGTGAATTTTCTATTTCAGTGCAAAATGCCATTTGAATTTTGGGAGAGATTGCATTGTCTCTGTGGGTTGTTTGGGGTAGGATAAACATTTTAACAATATTAATTCTTCCAATGCATGGGCATGGAATATTTTCCATTTATTTGTATCCTCTTGAATTTCTTTCATTGATGTCTTATGGTTTTCAATGTACACATCTTTCACCTCTTGGTTAAAGTTATTCCTAGGTATTTTGTTCTTTTTTAAATGAAATTAGAAATGGGATGTTTTTGTTAATTTTCCTTTCTGATACTTCATTCTTAGTGTATAGAAACAAAACTGATTTTTGTATATTGATTTTGTATCCTGCAACTCTACTGAATTTGTTTATTAGCCATAGGCTTATCACTTATATCCTTTACTATATCGTAATGCATTCCCTCTATACTCAGTTTATTGAGAGTTTCTATTATGAATGGATGTTGAATTTTGTCAAATGCTTTTTCTGCATCTGTTGAGATAATCATATGATTTTTATTCTTCATTTTATTAATGTGGTATATCACATTGATTAATTTGCAGATGTCAAAATATCCTTGCATCCCTGAAATAAATCTCATTTAATCATGGTGTATGATCCTTTTAATGTGCTGTTGAATTTAGTTTGCTAATATTTTATTGAGGATTTTTGCATCTATATTCATCACAGATATTGGCCTGTAATTTCCTTTTCTTGTAGTGTTCTTGTCTTGTTTTACTATCAGGGTAACGCTGGCTTCTTAGAATGAGTTTTGGAAATGTTGCCCCCTCTTCTCTTTTTTTTTTTTTTTTTAAGAGTTTGAGAAGGATTGGTACTAATTATTCTTTAAATGTTTGGTAGAGTTCACCAGTGAAGCTATCTGGTCCTGGAGTTTTCCGTGTTGGGAGGTTTTTGATTACTGATTGAATCCCCTTACTACTACTTGATTTGTTTAACAAAATCTTGATACATGTGATAATATGGATAAATCTCAAAAGCACGAATTTTTTAAGATCCTCACCTGAGGATATATTTATTGATTTGAGAGAGAGAGGAAAAGGGGAGAGAGAGAGAGAAAGAGAGAGAGAGAGGATGTGAGAAGGAAACATTGATTAGTTGCCTCCCTTATAGGTGCCCTGACTGGGGTGGTACATTGTTCCAACAAACTAAGCCACCTGGCCAGGGCTAAGAGAGTGAATTTTATCTTATATAAGTTATATTTCAATAAACCTGTCTTTTAAAAGGGTGCTCCACATTGACTCTGGAGTTTTTTTCAAACTAACGGTACTAAGTCTGCCAGTTGTGATGCATATATGCAGGGAATGGCAACTACATCATGACTGCTGCCTGACCAACAGTGGTTTCAGAGATTCAGTGTGGTCCCTTCTCTTCACTAAGGAAGAGAACCCTCTAATGCTATGAGACCCTTAATGGCATCACCTGACACTAGCTTTTCTTTATATCTCACAGACTTTGATTACTATTTATTGGATCAGTTAGTGATTTTTACACCAGAGAGGATTCTTGGACCTGAACTAATAGGTGGAGAATTCTGTGCCTAGGAAATCATAGGGAATCTATAGATAAAAATCAAGCATAAAATAACTATATTCTGTAGATCAAGATACATTCTTTTTTTCTGATTGTAAAAATAATGCCATGTAATTAATGTGTGCTTATTGGTACAAAATCAGAATGTACAGAAGCAGTGTAACTTCCCACCCACAAACCCAACACTGTTAAATATTTTAAACTCCCACATTTCAACTCTCAGATGCACTTTTTTCACATTTTAATATCTTTGAAATCTGGATGCTTCTTGTATTCAGTCATGTGTTACCTCTTCCTGCAGGCAGCAGGCAGTTGTGAGTTTGCTGTCATAGTTGAACACATGACCACCAGGTTGTTCATGTCAGATCGAGTAGATGACTTTGATCTTCAATGATCAGTCTACCAACTGTTTAAGTGAACATGGGATCTCATTGTAGGCCAAATCCTTACCCCAGCACCTTCTGGAAAGGGCAGGCATTAAATCCTGCAGAATGGGGTTCAATGGCTTAGAAGAAAATACTGAAATAAACATGAAGTATTCTTGTGAAAAACTACTGTGTCACCTATATTCTTGGTGGCTCAGAGAGTGATATTGCATATAAGTGGTTGGACAGCAACAATTCATTCAAAGAAGTTCAGAAAAAGTGTTGAAACCAAATGCAAACAAGTGGGAGGAATATTTTAACTTATTTATTTCACTCACCTGTTTATTTTATGTATGCACAAGAATGATATATAATAAAAATCTATACATTAATAGTCTAAAAGAGTAGTTTATTTTTTGCATTTTTAAAATATATATTATTGATTACGCTATTAGAGTTCTCCCAATTTTCCCCCCTCACCTCCATTCACCCAGTACCTGCCTTTGGCTCCAGCAACCCTACCCCCCACCCTTAGTTCATGTCCATGGGTCTTGTATATAAGCTCTTTGGCTACTCCATTTCCTATACTGTTCTTAACATCCCCATGGCTATTCTGTACCTACCAATTTGTACTTCTTAATCCCTGCACCTTTCTCCCCATTCTGCCCCTACTCCTTCCCAACTGATAACCATCTAAATGATTTCCATATCTATGATTCTGTTTCCATTCTGCTTGTTGTTCATTTTGCTTTTTAGATACAATTGTTGATTGTTGTTAATTTATTGCCATTT
>PVJI01016810.1:0-37288 GCA_004026765.1 Micronycteris hirsuta
AACTTCCATTTTAGATAAAGAAAGAAGACCATTTCCTTTTATAAGTGCTTAAAATTTTATTTTGTTGTCATACTGTTTAACTATTTAATTTTACCTGTAAGATCACATTTAAGAATTTTAAATGGGGATGTCCCCATTACAGGCCTTAGTCAGGATGTTCTTATATATATCCAGTGTCAAGCCAGAAAATAAAAGATTTCTAGTTTTGAAGCTTGTCACCTGTCTAAATCACTAGACAGGTTTTGGCTACTTAAAATAAGGCCAAGTCTTTTGTAGAGGAGGTTCTAGAACAGAACTGCAAGTCCATCCAGATTCAGACCTACTTCTCACTTTCCATCCAGTCACCTTTTTTTAATTTAGCCATTTGGAAATCCCATGCAAACCTGAAACCTATCAGAAACCAGACTGTTTCTACTGCGTTCCTCCAACTTTCCGGTTTCTCAGGGTCTCACCTTTTAAAATCTTTTCTGTTATGCCTGTAGAGGAAGAGCAGCGGGCTGAGAATCTGAAGATTTGGGTTCTAGTTCTTGCCTTACCTCTGACTCACTGTGTGGACTCTAGGCCTCAGCTTTTGCATGTCTGTGAAATGAGAGGGGAGATTCTCAATCCTGACATCAATCACATAATATGCACTTGGAAGGCTTTCTTTTTTCTTCTTTTTAAAACTTATTTAGAGAGTCTTTAAATTATAAAAGTAATTTGCGTGTGTTTTAAGAAGTCGAACAATATGGAAATATAAATTAAAAAATGTGATAATGTTCCATCCTCTTCTACCACACTTGCTTTCAATCTCACTCTTCTGAGATAACCCATGTTAAATTTTGCATGTGTATTGGTTCGGATTAGTTGTGTATAATTGAAATACAACAGGCAAAAGTGACTTAAAGAGAGAAGTTGATTTCTCTCACACATAAAAGACGTCCAGATGGAGGATGTCCAGGGTTGACATAGTGGCTCAATGGTGTCATCAGGGACTCAGGCATCTGTCCTTCTGTGGCACACCACCATCCTAGCTCATGGTTACCATCCTCAAAGTCACCTTCTGATCCAAAAATGGCTGTTGGTGCTCCAGCCAACAGAGACACATTGCAGGCCAGAAGAAGGTGGAAAGGCTGAGGAAGTATAAAAGAGGTAGAGGCCCGGCTGGTGTAGCTCAGTGGATTGAGCGCGGGCAGGGAACCAGAGGATCCCGGTTCGATTCCCAGTTGGGGCACATGCCTGGGTTGCGGGCCAGGTCCCCGGTGAGGGCCATGTGAGAGGCAACCATACATTGCTCTTTCTCCCTCTCTTCTCCTCTCTGAAAATAAATAAATAAAATCTTTAAAAAAAAAAAGAGGTGGAGGAATCCCTCCCAGTCTCCTTTTAAGCACACAATTTTGTATACATCTTACTGACTCATGAATTACATGATCACACCCATGGCAAAGGATGCTGGGAAATGTAGTCTTTTATCCTGGGTGGCACCGTGCCTAGATAAAAACTAATTATAATTCTAAAGAGGAATGCGAAAATGGCTGAAAGGAAGGCAACTGGCAATCTCTTTCCAAATATGTATCTTACCATATTTATTTTTCGTGTCATATAAACATATACAAACATATAGAATTTCATTGGTGGTTTTATTGTGATTGTTTATTAAAATGGATGACATACACATTTTTTATAACTTGTTTTCTTCTTTTAATATATTGTGGACATCTGTCCAAATCAATGTATAAATAGTGGACTTATTCTTTTTAATTCCTACATTATATCTCATAATATAGATTTATTATAATACTTACCCAGTCCCCTATTGATAAAAATTCAAATTTTCCATTTTGCAACCAAAAATTTTTGAAGTAAATATTTTTATATTTTAAGCCACATTTTCTTACATTTTAAAAATTATGAATGCTATTATACTTACAAATGAGTATGCCAAATGATTATTTTAGGTGGGGCCAAAATAAGTTTATACTTGTGAGTACACAAAATATAGTTTATTCTTGTAGTATTATTTAGTATTGTAGTATTTTCCATATGCACGACTGTAAACCTACTTTGGACCCACCCTGTATATAGTGTATATGCCCAATTTATAGAGCAATAAAACAAATGCATGGGTATCCGCCACTCACTTAATGAAAAAACTATACTATAATTATCTTTCAAGCCCCTACATACTATTTACACATAGCATACCCTGCCACCCCTTCAAAGGTAACCATTATCTCAGATTTTATTCCTTTGCTTTTCTTTATTTCACTGCATGTAAATATATTCTTAAAAATATTGTTTTGCTTGATTTTAAACAAGTATATTAATGAATTCATATGGTATGTTTACAACTGTGAATTGCCCTTTTTGCTCTACATTATTTTTTTAAAGATTTTATGTATTTATTTTTAGAGAGAGGGGAAGGGAGGGAGAGAAACATCAATGTGTGGTTGTCTCTCACACAACCCCTACTGGGGACCTGGCCCTCAACCCAGGCATGTGCCCTGACTGGGAATTGAACCCACGACCCTTTGGTTCGCAGGCCAGCACTCAATCCACTAAGCCATAACAGCCAGGGTGCTCTACATTATTTTATGAGATTGATCCATAATGACTGTGTATAACTATCGTTTATCAATTACTCATGTGCAGTAGCAGCCCATTATATGAATATACCACAAGTTATTTACCTTTTCCCTATATTGATGGACATTTGTTTTCATTTTTAATGCTATTTTATGCATTCTTTTTTTTTAAGATTTTATTTATTTATTTTTAGAGAGAGGGGAAGGGAGGGAGAAAGAGAGGGAGAGAAACAGCAATGTATGGTTGCCTCTCACATGGCCCTCACTGGGGAGCTGGCCTGCAACCCAGGCATGTGCCCTAACTGGGAATCGAACTGGGACTCTTTGGTTCCCAGCCTGTGCTCAATCCACTGAGCTACACCAGCCAGGGCTATTTTATGCATTCTTGTTTGTTCTTATTGTGTGTGTGTGTGTGTGTGTGTGTACTGTGGAATGCAGTTACTAAGCCATAGTGTACATGCATTTCTCCCAAAAGTACGTGTCCCAGTTATACTCCCACTGGTGGTGTATAAGTGTCCCTGTTGTTATACATCATCATCAAAAGTAATCTCAGACTGTTACATGTTTGCCAGGTTAGATATAGCCCAGGAGCTATTGACTGAGTAGGTCTGATTTGTTCATCTTGTGAAAGATCCTGGGAATCTGTATTTTAATAAATCCCCGTCTGATTCTAACACTCAGCCAGGTCTGAAACCGGAAGACTAAGCTGACCTCTACGACCCCTTGCAGTATGACTATTTCCAGGTTCTCTGTTGCCTTCTGTTGACCACACTGATGCCACCATCTTGGTCTGGGGATTCTTTTGCTGCAGAGTTCTTTGCATTTCCATTTCTTCATTTTCATTTCTCTAGCCAACAAAGAAGTCCTGGTCCTTATTACTTTATGCCAAGATTAGAAATGACAGAAAGTGGTTACATACCTACTCTGGAGTGAGTGGGTTTCAGGAACTGGCTCTGCCACTTACTAGCAGTGTAACCTTCAGCAAGTTACCTTCTCTGAGAATGTAACTCCCTTTAAAATGAGAATGATAGTAAAAGTACCTAACTTGCGGGGACTGGGAAGGTACAAAGAGTTAATGATATATGCAAAGATCTTAAAATGGTCCCTGGCACAGGGTGAGCACTCAATAATTGTATTTATTATTGTTGTTGCTGTTGTTACTATAGTTGTTGTTACTTCAACAGCCTCCTGGAGGAGTACAGGGAATTTTGAAAAAAAAGAGAGGACTTCATTAATAAGCTTTTTTCAACTTCAATTCTTTTCATACCAGAGTACTAAAATGATGTTCAACCAGCACCATTTCACCACATTCTGCACTGCTCGAGAATGCCCAATAGTGGCTTTTACATGTGTTGGGGAAATAACCCATCAAATGTCACCCATAGAAATGTCATTGGTATGAGGCATTCACTCCCTTTGAAAGAAGTAGTTTTCCCTTTTTCTTCCCATTTAAATGTAGCTTATCGCTGACAATACTTAAGAAGTGTCTTTTAGTAATTGTATTAGCTAAGGTTCTGGTTTAGTTGCTTTCACAGAGACCAAATAACCGCGTTTTGAATGAGACAGATGTTTGTCTCCCTCATTTAAAACCAAGCTTCAAGGCAACTTTCGGAAGGTCAAGCGGCTGCATTTCATGTAGTCAGATTCTGGTATCGTCTGTCTCACGGCCACACCATTTTCTAGGGAGGGGGCCAGCAGACTTTGCTGTGAAGGGCCAGGCAGTAAATACGTTAAGCTTTTGTGGGCCATATGGGTTTTCTGCACCCGCCCAACAGTGCTCTCCGAGCACAGGCGCAGTCAGAGAGAATACGTAAATGAATGTGTGTGGCTGTGTTCCTATAAAACTTTACTGATGGACACAAAAATCTGAATTTCATATAGTTTTCATGGATTGCAAAGTGTTCTGTTTTTTATTTTTTGGAACCACTTAAATGTGTAAAAACCATTCTTAGCTTGTAGGCTATATAAAAGCGGTGGTGAATTTGGCTCATGGACCATAGTTAGGATTTCTGTTACAGAGGGTTGCTCTAATCTGTAAGATCAAAAATAGTTTACCACCACTATACCTATATCCTAGCCCCCAAAAAATGGGGACGGAAGAAACAAATGTCGGTCATCTTCTTTTAGACAGACAGAATTTATGTACATTACTTCTGGCCATTCCATAGGCCAGTGCACAGTCATACAGCCATGCCTAGTTACAAAGGAGTATGGGAAATATAATCTCTAGCTGGGCTTCCATATGCCCAGCTAAAACTTGGGGAGTTTTACTACTAAAAAGCAAAGAAGGAGAGTACATATATTGAGGGGCAATTAGCAATCTCTGCCACAGCACTTGAGAATTGAATTGCAATAATGACAGAAAGATTATCTCCTAGACTTTGGGTCCTTTGAGGTTTGTCTTCTTGTCATTGCCAAAAATGAGATCTGTGATGCTCAGTGACTATAAAATAAATCCCCTTCGCTGTCCATGAGACAGACATGATGGTTGTAGGACTGAAGGAGAAAAGGTTGCTGGTCATCCAACCGGCAACTAGGACCGCGGAATGTAGTCAGTGTTATCAAGACACTCAGTGGAGAATTGTCATTTAACACTAAAAATGGATGTCAAAAATAATTTCAAAAGCAAGATTCTTTTTGTTCTTGGTTTTTATCCACCACTTATACTTTCTTTTAATTAAAAATATTTATATCTGGTTAACCTTAATATAATACCACATTCCTTATCTAGATGTTAATATTTAGCCTGGCTACCCCAACTCCCAACCCAAATTTCCAGCTCATGCTAGAAGAAGCAGCAAGGGTTGGGGGCAGGAAGTAGATGTCCACTGAGCTTGTTTTTCTAATCAGGAAAGTAAGAGCTCTCTAGATAGACTCAACCTGTAAACCTTAATCTGACAAGTGGTAAAGTTTTTTTTTGGCCAGGAACAGCCATCCTCTGAACAAACTGAGGTCCTGTTGGTAAGGGGAAGGATAGATTAGTTATTGGGTGGACTACGAGCTGTATCTACCATGTTCAATTCAACTGTTGAGTTTGACACCGGTTTATTGAGCACCTACTATGTGCATGGCACTGCACAGAACCCTAAGAAGGCAAAAATTAATACTACTTTAAAACATTTGCTCTTGAGGAGTTCATAATATCAAAGGGGAGACAGATTAGCAAACTTATAATTAACATTTAGTATGAAAATAGAAGTGCATATAAAGGACAGAAAAAGTTAGGGGCAGGTAATGTTTAACTCTGGTGTTGGAAAGGTGAGAAAGGAAGTCAGAGAAGCATCAGCAGAAACATTGGAAGGAGAATAGCATTATCTTCCTCCCAGAGAACAGAATCTGGGTGTGAACAGAGTAGCATCCCAGCCTGCATGCTTGTGATGTGAGACTGTGAGAATGTTCACATCAAAGGTATGGGAGAGTGCATGTGTAGCCATCAGTACCAGGAACTACACTGTTTTTGGTAAGAGGTAAAATGAGATCACTTTCTTAGGGTATGGGGAAGTATATGTCAGAAAGTTCCCTTTTTATTTCCCAAGTGAAAATGTTTTGGTTCTTGTTACATGGCAACATTAATCTTTTTGTCTCACCTGAAAGCTTCCTGTATTTGAATATTGAGTGTGGACTCCAACAAGCATTAAAAGCAAGAAATGGACGGTGTGGAGAACGTATAAACACTGAGATGACAGGTTTTTGTGGCGGTTGGAAACGGGGGAGCAGATAATTACATCATTGTCTCTTACTCTGTTCCCACGTGTACTTGCTTAAATGTCATTTCCAACGGCAGGTTCTCACTCTTTCTTCCTCGGAAACCTTATTCAACCTGTGCTCAGACATCATGAGAGCGGAGCCTCAGCCCAGAATGTGTGCCCCGTGGGGAATTTTTATTCAGGCATCACCAGTCATTGACCTGGCTATTGTTGTTTGTGATACTTACTGGTAAAGTTTCTCAATCAATACAACATCAGCCCCAGGAGCTCCTGGGAATGGAAGCCTGCAGCAGCGCACTTAATCTTAGAGCCAGCTTGTGCTCTCTGCTCAGCTGCTAAACTGGGTAGTTGGCCTACTTGATGTGGCATTATTGCTGCTGAGGTCAGATGTGAGCGGCTCGGCGAGTGCTGATGAATGGCTGTGTGTGGCGAAGCGCCTCTCCCGCCCACCAAGAGACATTTAATAATGATAGACCATAACTGCACTCACACAGAAATCCGTGTCGCTTGTTTGTGGGTCTTCTGGGCTGGAAATGTAGAAGGATTGGCATTATTTTGGAAGGAAGCTTTGAACGTGGTAGTTTTTTGGTTCAAACATAGTAAGGGCAGGGGAGAAGCTGAAGGGACTGAAGCAATATTTTAAATGAGAGTAAATAAAGTTTTCTCTTCCTTCTCAGAGAAGGCAGCTGTTATATGTGTGTTCTATTACTTCACATGGTCCTCCTTTCTTTTCATCCTTTGTTTTAGCATGGCTCCTAGGCAATTTGGAAGTAATAAATGGGAAAGCATTTTATGAAAATGGACCGGTAATAATATGTTTACCATTCAGGAGTGATAATTCAGAATGTGAAACATAAATTTGTAGTATAATATCCATTAATGTGAAAGAGAAATTAGTATCTAAATAGTAATCGAATGTAGCACTGAGCCCTCACCTCCTATTGTTTAGAATATAACCTACGAAGCCTGAATAATTCTAAAAATGGTTGTCCTGCAGGAGGTTTCGGTGCATTATTTATCTAGCTACTTCCTGTTCAGTCCAGTCCTTTTTTTAGTAATCAGACAAAGGAAAAATAAAAATGCTTGGCGTGACCTAAATATTGTCTGTTATAAATGAAGGCAAGTTTCTGTGTTAATAAATAGAACACAAAATACTGTCAAGAATATAATCAAAAGTATAAATGTTGGGTTCAGACAGAATCTACACAGAATTAGAGGGCTTCATTAAATACTTGATCACAAACAATTATCTGAGGAGTAGGAGAGTGGTGGCTTTTCAGAGGTGTTTGTGTTGTCATCCTGCCAAGACCTCGGTCTGTGCATTTAGGGAGGGTCTGTGCATAATAGTTACCTGCCTGGACAGAGCCCAGACTTACTCAGTATCTATCCCAGGACCTAGCACAGTGCCTCATGCAAAGAAGGTCTGCTGTAAGTGTGTATGGCTTGAATGGAATGAAATAGAAAGTGAAATGAAGTAGAGAATGTTTGGGGGACACGCCCTCTGGGAGTAAGAGAATTGATTCATCTCCAACTCTGCAAGGTTATATTTTTCCATCTCGCTAGTAGTGTTGAGGGTTATGTTATGTGGATGTAAACTACTGATGTTTGGTCTGAATGCTGCAAATTTTTCAAAGAAGCTACTTAAGGTAGATTTCAACTCACCTTTATGATTGTACATGTTTGCATAGCAACCACTCTCACTAATGTAGAAAGAAAATTTAACCTTTCTATTTTCCATGACTGATGCAATCTCTTTTTTTGTATACTGCAAACCTGCGTAGCCAAGGCAGAATGGGCATGGGGAACACCTGATTGAGTCCAAATTGTTCAATTCAGTCCCAGGCAACAATTTTAATAGACTATTTGGGTATGGGCAGACTTTCCAATTTTCTGCTGTTCTTCCTGTGGCCCTCCAGCACAACCTTGTGGGTATCTGGAAGGAAAGGTTTGTATACACACCGTTTTGGTGGTGGGAAAGAAGGCATTCTTGGATGACAGACTCAGATCATTATACTGTCTTCTAGTTCCTGAGAAGTGGATATTCCATGTCTTCTGAGTCTTTGAGTACTCTGCTGGCATCCGATGCTGGCTTCTGCCACCGATGAACTTGTGACCTGTGCCATTTTTGTCTGGCGAATTGGCCCTACCTTGATCGTGTGGGATCGTGCATGCTCTGAGGTCTGGCTCCAGTTCCCGTTTACTCCCAGCCCTGCCAGCCTGCCCTATGGATCATGCCTTCAGGACTCCTCTGCCTCCACTGCGGGGGTCCTTTGTGTGGGATCCCTGTATTGGCACATGCCCCCCCCCCCCACACACACACCCAGTACCTCATGTGGGGCTCTTTCACACACCTGGCAACCTTGGAATGCTAACTCAGGTGCTTTCTCTGCTTGGCCTTACAAAGCTCCAGCTTGTTGTGAAGGCATCCTGGGAGGTGCTCTCTTTCCAAAGCCTCACATAAGAGTCAGAGAAAATAGTGCTCTGGTTTTGGCTTCTCCAGACCAAGCCAACACATTTCTTCCATCTAGGACTTCGGCACAGGATAGGGACACAGAAGATGCATATCTCCTCCTCTCACCTCTAACCCCCTTTCCCTGTAAACCCTCAAGGCCTGAGAGGTGAAGGCTGCGTGTTCCCTCTTCTAGGCATAGGACTAATTGGTTAGTTTGTCTGCCTCTCGGCATGCCATGTCCCTGGGTCTGTGGCACTGAAACAGTGGGCACAACCGAGGGGAGGAAGGAACTAGAAGCTGAAGAGTTTTTGAAATAGTATTTCCTTACACATACCTCTTTGTTTCACTTCTCTCTAGTTGCAGCATTTTTTTTCTCTACACCTCAGTAATACACAGCCGATTTAGTGCTTAAACATGGGTTTCAGGTTTCTCATAAAGTTTGGCATCATATGAGGTAGAATGGTTTAAATGATGGCTCTCAAAACGATGTGCCCACATCCTGGAAACTGTGAATATAGTCTTATTTTGAAGAAGGATCTGTGTAGATAAAATTAAGCTAAGGATCGCAAGATGTGATCATTCAGGATTATGGTGGGCATAGAAGAGATGGAGAAAAGGAGAAGACCCTGTGAAAATGGAGGCAGAGACTGGAGTGAGTGGCCACAAGCTAAGGAAAGCTGACAACCACAAAGTGGAAAAGGCAGGGAGTGAATCTCTCCTGCAGCCTCTGGAGGAAGCATATCCTGCTGACACTTTGATTTTGGACTTCTGGTAACCCAAACTGGGAGAGAACACATTTCTGTTGTGAAAGCCATCCAGTGTATGGTAATTTGTTACAGCAGCCACAGGAAACTAACACATGAGGTAATGTCAAATTGCTTTCCTTGGCCATAACCCTTTGATTTTGAGCTCCATGAGTGCTCAGTAAACACTCTGACTGCTTTCTCTGCAGTATTTCTCAGTTGCTTCCCTGGGCTATTTGCTTTTTCTCAGAAATATCTCATTTAATTTTACAAACATTTATTGAGCACGTACTCAGTGCCAGACACTGTAAAATATGTGCTAAGAACCCCAGATAAAAAAGACTCAGTCATTTCCCTGGGAGAAATTATGTGCCCGTGCCTATTAGTGTGAGAACATGGTGATGAGTCTCTTGGTTTATTGTGGAATTGAAATGCCAAATGGGCCTCTTTCATGCCTCTTTTCCTCTCTAGCAGAATAATTTCTATACAAATTTTGAGCCAAGAAATTTCAGTGGTTTCATGGCAGCCCAGTTTTCAATCTTTCATTCCAGGCTTGTCAAGTTATTCCCTGGTTTCTGACACTGACTCCCCAGAATAACAATAATAAGGACAAATATCCCTAGATTATAAGAGAACCTGGAAATTAAAGCATGTACGACATTCATTTTGTAGTGATTAGGCTGTGTTGGCTAGACTAGGCTGGTTAACAAGTACTAATCAATGTACATGAATGTGGATTAGAGCAATTCTGGGACTATTCATGGAACCTTCAGAGATCACTGAGATCATTAAGTTCACACACAAATTCAGTTTCCTGAGCCACATCTTTAATTTATTAAGTGCTCTGTGAGGGCTGGGTTTGCATGATGGGTAGACTGCATCCTGTTGGATCCCCAGGGTGCACTTGGGATCGTGGGGCAAGAATTATGGGTGTGCGTGTTGGGTGCTCTACATTAACAAAAATAAATGAAAGCTCAATACTTGAAGATCTAGAAGTATGCCAGTGATTCTATACATATTTTTAAAGATGGCAAGAAGTTGAAAATTTAGAACTACATCATTGATTCAGTCTTTGGAATACAACATAGCTTTGGAATAAAACAGACCTGGTTCTAAATCAGGGCTCTGACATTTACTATCACATAATTTGGGGCAAGTAACCTCAGTGTTTCAGTTTCCTCACCTCAAAAATTGAGACACTGCTACTTCCCTTTCAGACTTATTAAAGGATTAGAAATGGCATTTGTAAAGTGCCTAGCACAATGCCTGGCACTTAGTGGTCAGTTAGTAAATGAAATCTCTGATTATCATTGCCCTTCTTATTCCTGTTCACCAGTTTAGCTGATGCAGCAGGACATGAGATGCGTCAGAGGAACACACCAGTCCTGGCACAGGGAGTAGGGACCAGTGGAGGAGTAGGCTCTATAAAGAAGAAGAGGATGCGAAATAGAAACGTCTATCAGCCAAGAAGCATCAGAGCGCATGGACAGTGGCCTGGCCTGGGAGTCAGGACACAGGGTTCTAGTGCAGATTCTGCTGCTGACCTGCCAGTGACCTGTGGGAAATAAAGTGCCCCTGTGTCTCTGTTTCCTTGCCAGTAAAATGTAGGATTTGAACTAAATTAGTGTTCTCAAACACCTTTCTGGGAACTAATACTAGTCCATGACCAAGTTTTCACTGGTGTGTATTGAACTACGAAACATAAGGACACTCTAGGCAGTGTTGATAACACTAAATTGGTTCCAGTCAAAGGGTTGCCTTTAATCTGAAATCATGTCTGTTCTGACTTTCTGATGTTATAATGTGCTTTCTCTTAAGAGATGAAGGTGGCAATAGATGGCAACTGCACCTTGGCAAAATACAAAAAAAAAAAAAGGGTAAGCTTATACTTACCCCAAAGTTTTTTTTTTTAACTTATTGGACCATAAAATCCCCAGACTTGGGAACCACTGAGCGAGATGATCTCGAGTGCCTGTAAGCTGTAAAACCTCTGGTCCTGCAGAGTATTACTAATAATATTTTGCACTTAGGTTGCTTGCTGGAACAAAAACTTGATTCAAGACAACTTACAGGAGGAGTTGCAATTCAGGGAGGTGCAACTTGAGAAGGGAGTGCAGGAGCTCATGTGCCAGAAAGGGGGCCTGGCCCTTGACAGACAGTGGGACGGACCAGGTAGAGAGAAAGGTCCAGAGAGCTAAAAAAACAGACCTGTCCATCATAGTTAAACTACCATTTGGAGGTAGAGATAACTTGCAATTATCTGTCTTAGTGGTTCCCAAGCCTGGGGAACTTTTGGTCCAGTAAGTTAAAAGAAAAATATAAACCAAAAAACATTGAATAGTTATAAAGTTGTCCACTTGAAAAACATTTTTTTCCCCAAGATGTTATTGCCATCCTTACTTAAGAAAAAGGGCATCATAACAGCAAAAAGTGAGGAGGGACATAATCTCAGAGTAGAAGACCATCTTTTGAATGTAATCAGGTCATTGATTTGAAAATCTACAGCTGATATTAGGAACTCCATCCAGTCCAGACACAGCATGATATCCAGATGATATGTGGGCAGGTGACCTGAGAGGGTCCAACCAGAGAGAGGGACTCTGGCTGCTAAGTCAAGAGGGGAGGATGGCAGGCATTCCAGAGCAGACGGCTGAGGTTTGGCAGCTGGATGTGATCTTTTCAATGAGGGGGTGGTTCAGGAACTCAGCTCAAGTCCTGGAGAGGTGCAGATGGATGGATGATGAAAATAAGACAGGGTCTTGTTCCAGGAGAACTTTATGCAAAAACCTCATTATCTAGTTGATAAATCAGGCATAGAGGTACAAGACCAAGAACAAGTTACCAAACTGGGAGACAATGTGAGGCTACATAGCAGACCTGGAATCCAAGATCAGAGTGGGACTGAGCTTTTGAACCATGGGTCTCACACCTGATCAGCGTATTCAAATCATCACTGTCCATGTTCCACTCCCAGGTTCTAGTGTAATTGTGCAGTTAAACCTAGGCTTCAGCATTGTTAAAAAGCTCCCTCAGGTGACACTAATGTGCAGCCGGTTTAGGGAGCCCGGGGCTACTGAAAACCTGTGTGGAAAGGATAGGATGTGAGCTGATAGGAAAGCACTGAGGTCTGGTTGAGTCTACATGGGAACACCAGGCAGTCTGACCGTGGGGAAAGTAAATGTGTGAACATAAGGGAGAAGAACACAGTCAGGAAGAGGGTGCCCAGTACATATGCAGGCGTTGCTCCATGGCTGTCTGGAAGAGAGCTCAGGGAAACTAGCTTGCTGAAAAATTCAGAGGTCTTTGTTATTCACTGGTATAAGCTAACACCCCCGTTGGGGAGCACTGGCTTAGCAAATATAGCTTTGTGTGTGTTAATTGCTTCAGTAGATGTAAGAAGCATGACAGGTATTCACTCAAGCAGAAAGAGCAGAATTTCTCAGATATCTTCCACTCATTTTATTCAAAATTGAGAGCATAGTCTGCCGTCATTTGAGGCATTCTGCTTTGCACAGGAAACCCAAAACCTTCATCACCTGCCTGATGGTATCAAGCTGGGCACAGCACTGACTTCGTATATAGTTATTTCTACTGTTAGAAGTTCAATGTTAAAATTTCCTTTTAAGCCATAGCAGTAAAAAGGTCAAGTGGACTTTTTTGGTTTTAGCAGTTTGCCAAGCAAAGGAAAAATACCCCAGAGATGATTAGAAGAGCTTGAGAAATATATGGTAGGACACATATAATATCAAATAATAAAAACAGTAACAATATTAGCCCATGTTAAGTAAATGCTTATTGTCTTGCCCTGCTCAGGGTGCTACAACAAAATGCCACATATTGGGTAGTTCGGTCAACAGAAATGTAATGTTCACTGTTCTTCACTGCAAAGTCCAAGGTCAGATGCCAGTTCATTTAATTTCTGGCAAGAGCTCTTCCTGGCTTGTAGGTGGTTGCCTTCTGGCTCTGTTCTCATAAAGGGGGGCGGGAAGAATAAGGGAGAGAGAGAAAGCTCTCTGGTGTCTTTTCTTATAAAGACACTAATCCATTCATCCCATTGGGTCAGGGTTCCCCCCTCATGACCTTGGAACTTTACCTCTTTATAGGCCCACTCCAAATGCAGTGACATTGGGGATTAGGACTTTAACATCTGAGTTTGGGGGACACAGTTCAGTCCATAGCCCTTACTGTGTGCCAGCACTGTTTTAAGAACTTTGTGCATGATATATACTTTAATCCTTACTATCCTGTGAGGAAGATACTTTAATTATCCTCATTTTGTAGGAGAGAAAATAGGCTCAGAGAAGTTAAGCAACCAGCCCAAGGTCACAGAGCTGTAATTTATTTGAAATTACAAGAAATGACCAGACAGAAGCACTGCCCTGATCTTTGATCCATTTACATGCATTAAGGATCCTTGCATTAAGGATTCTTGATCCTTAATGCATTCTCTGATCCTTGTATGATTAGTTCTCTTGTTTGTGTCAGGTTCCCTGGGGACTATAAACAGCTAATGAGTCTGACACCCATGATTAGGAGAGCTATATTGGCAATATTTTGTACTTATACCCCCTCTTTCACACTGAACCAAAAGCTCAGTTCAAGTGTACAATCTCACATTTGTTTATAACACCATGAGGTTAATTCTACTTCATTTGTATATTAAACCAATATTTTTGAGAACCTACACTTATTTCAGGCACTCAGACCTTTTTGTGGTTTCAAAGAGATTACGTAGGAGAGACAGGCAGATTTATAAATAATATAATACAAAGTAATGAATGCTATAAAAAGTTTTATCAGAAGCTCAGAAAGAGACAGAAAGGATTACAGGTTACAGAGGCCATCAGGGAAGAGGTGGTGATCAGCTAAAGTCTTGAACAACGGATGCCAGTTGCCTAGTGAGCCCTGCAGGAAGGCCCTTCCAGGACGGGCGAGGAGGACACGGTGGGTGGTCGGAGAGGCCGTCCTCCACGTGCCATATTCCATGTGGTTCAGAATGGCTGGGCGGCCGGGGCAGGTTGGGGAGCACTGAAAGTCCTATTTGGGAAAGGGAACAAACCCCAAAGCATGCAGAGCTTTCTCTGCCTTTCTGAGAAACACTTCTGCTGTAGCTGCTGGCAAGTCCTGTGGGACCTGAAGCCCAGGAACAACATAACCAGATTTGTGTTTCTGAAGGATAATAACAGGGAGGCCAGAAAGTTGAACCAGTGGAGTGAAGACAGAGGACCACTGCTATAGATTTTTAAAAAGATTTTATTTATTTATTTTTAGAGAGGGGAAGGGAGGGAGAAAGGGAGAGAAACATCAATGCGTGGTTGCCTCCCACGTGCCCCCTACTGGGGACCCAGCCTGCAACCCAGGCATGTGCCCCAACTGGAAATTGCACTGGTGACCCTTTGGTTCACAGGCTGATAACTCAACGCACTGAGCCACACCAGCCGGGGCCCATTGCTATAGATCTGGCCAGAGATTTTGGGAGCCTGAACTCAAGAGCCAAGAGTGAAGCTGGAGAAGCTGGAGTAGAGTCTCAGTATTTATCCTTTACATTTAGGAAGTAAATCAGTGGTAGTCAATGCCAGAAAATAAAAACTGAACTTGCTCCTAAATCATATGACTATATGTGAATATAGCTTTTGGAAAACATTAATGAATTATTTTCGTACTAGCTTATGATACTCTTTATATTTTTCATCATCGGAAATTGTAGTATCAGATTGCTGTTCATGTGTAGAGCTCTCCAATTGCCAATGTGAATTGATGGTATTTGTTGTATTATTGAATAGTTTACATTTTATTATACTTGAGACTAATTTATGCATTTCTTCAGACTCTTTTTAGTTCCATTGCTGTTTTAAGGAATGAGCCAGGTGGGGAGAGAGCAACAACCGTAGTCCTCCCCAAATCTCTTAACATCCCGAGTCCATCTTCACCAGTTCCCTATTCCTTGCCTTCCATCTTTCTCCAGCTGTTTCCAGGGACATGCTCTCCTTTACTTTTCTGGATTTGGGGTTAATGGTTCTCATAATTCTTTAGTTTGGTTGAGATAAAGTTGGAAGTTTTCAAAAGAATCTTTACAGAGGACAGATTTCTTATATATCAATGAAAAACAGCCTATAGATTTCCTTATGTAAGGAATAGCTTCCATAACTTTACTTCAAAGTATTTTGGCTTCCTGGAAGAGTTATTATACCATATCCTTTCTTAAAAGGCAAATGGCGTCACTTTTTGCTTTGGTGATCAGGAAGTTCAGAGCCAATGTTTGCATTCAACTGTAACAAGCATCAGTGTTAACTCTGGTTTCCTCCATGCCGGTTGCCCCCTTTCCTTTAGTCCCTTAAACTTTTTTTTAAGCTTATGACATGCCATCTCCAGTCCTTTTAGAAAAGTGGGTTATAAGCAAATTTTCATTAATAAATACTAGTCAGCTGAACTTGAGGTACACATTGACTTACCTAAAACAAGTTCTCAGATGTTACTGCTTGCCCTCTTGTCTGACTCAGTCAGATGTAATAAGTGCATTACATCTGTCAATGGCACAGTCACTGGAAAAGCTTGAAGTTGTGTCCACTCTGGAGCAGAAACATGGAGCCTCAGGGTGGGCAGCCTCTCCCTGTTGACGTTGCCTCTCCCCCCTTTCCCAGCCAGTAGAAGGCAGCTGTGCTCTCCGTTCTAAGCTTACAGCGCTGCTCCATTCCTAGTTCTTATTTCTGTTCTAAGAGGTCTCTCTAGTTCTTTGCTTGTCTTTCAGAGCAGAGGTTACTGGCATGCTCTGGCCCACTGAATCCTCAAATTTTTCCGGATCAGTTTACCTAGAACTCACACTTCTCCCAGTAAGTATTCTTACTAAGGATAGTTATGTTAATAGCCAACACATATTATAAATTTATCATGTGCCTGGAATTGTGCTACGTCCTACCAATTCAGTATATTATTTAATTCTCACTGCACTCCTAGGAGTTCAGCAATGTCATCATTGCCATTTTTGAAGAGAAATCTGAGACCAAGAGATTGAGTAGTCTCTTTAAGACTAAGTCTCTACTAAGGTAGGTTCAAATCAAAGCCAGGAGTTGGACCGAGGCTTAAACTGAGGCAGTCTGATTCTTGGTGCCGTCCTGTAAGCCTCACAGCTCCCTTTGCCTTCGGGTGCACTCTTTGCCAAGGAGTGATTACAGCAAATCGATCATCAAGGTTTGGTAATGCCAGCACCTCATCAGCTTCCTGGAGCGGTCAGAGGGAAGAGGTAGGCGGTTATCTCACACACCTGTGCCTGAATTACTTTTGTTTTGTCATGCTTGGCTTGAGTACATGAGGGGATGGTGATGGAAATTGCCTGCTACATACTATTTCTGGTATTTTCAGGTTACAAATAAGTAATTCCTTACAAATGTGAATTAACTCCTTTGAAGAGTAGTTAACAGGATTTGATTTTTTCCTGAAAGAGTTAACAGTCACTCCTCTCCTTGCACTGTAGGCTTTCCCATTAGAAATTACATATATGAAGTATTCAGAAATAAATAATAAAGGACAATACTTATTGTGCAGAAAAAATACCTCAATGGTAATGACTGAAATTTCATAGTTGTCTATCTGGTCTAGCATACAAGGGTCTCCAATGCTCTGGGATAAATACTTGAATTTAGTATAAAGGAGAATGCTTTGCTTTAGCAGTAAGAAAAATATTTCTAGTATAGAATCTGTCTTGGGTTAAATTGAATAGACTTCTCTCTCTCTTACACACACACACACAACCATTTTTAGCTCACAATCATAATAGGCAGATACCTCTGAATGGGTTAAAAGTACACAGAAGCCCTCAAAAGAAAGGCAGAAACAGTAATGACAGTTTTGAAGTATCCAGTACCTGTTGTGACAGGAATAACAAATTAATTGGGACTATAACGGATTCTTTGTAAAGGTGAAGTAAACACACTTGACTGTATATTTTTCACCATCAGTTAAG
The DNA here is from genome assembly GCA_004026765.1 of Micronycteris hirsuta. Classification (NCBI taxonomy): domain Eukaryota; kingdom Metazoa; phylum Chordata; class Mammalia; order Chiroptera; family Phyllostomidae; genus Micronycteris; species Micronycteris hirsuta. The sequence goes on from PVJI01016810.1 coordinate 17,427, forward strand.
TCTCAATTGGTTCTAAAAATAAACAGAAGACATTGAACAGTTTTAATGGATTCTGACACCTAGGTATTATGCTGTCACTCCAGTATAAATGAATCATAACTTTGGACTGCATCTAGGAATTACTACACATTTGGAGAAAATTTATGGTGCACCAAGCTTTGAATCATGATGTGATATCAAAACTAAAGTCAAAAGTGGAAAAAAGCTGGGCATAAATTATTATTCTCAATCCCATATGTATCTTCCAGTGCAACAGGTAAAAAAGTTCAAGGGTTTAGGAATACTGCCAATAATTATCATGGGCACTAAAACAAATATATCCTTCTGAAAGTGGTCTGTAGTAAAAAGCAAGCAAACAAACAAAAAACAACCCAGCGAAAGGCCAGTCTTGTACACCTAACAGAGACGTTTCATTTCCCTGTGTCTGTCCCTCTGTCCAATTAGACTAGAGTCCTTTGAGGACCTGAGCGTTTGTGCAACCACAGCGTATCTCTCAGGGGCCACGCATTTCTATTTTCAGTAAAAGGACAAGTCTTTGCACCAGTTCATTCACTGAATTGACTACTTAAGTAGCCATAATCAGTCAAGCTCATTGTTTCCAGTGACATGGACAAAAATCTGTACTTCTTGCTTTCGAATGAACAGTTGGCACAGTGTAGACCATTGCTTTGAAGTCCATGACTAATCGTAGAAGGAAGGCAGCCAGAGAATATGCCATTTTGAAAAAAGAAATCTGTAAATGAAAAACTTAATGTTGGAGACACCAAGAAGATCATTAAATGTTTTCACGTATTTATTTGGTTGAAATATCAGGTTTTAAAGAGAACAATGCCTAAAGATACTGGATTCAGACACCAAGAAAAAATTAGTATGAAGCGCTTCTGGTGTATAATAGAAATAATAATGCCATACATGGGTGTGGCATTTGGCATTTTCCAGAGCACTTTTATCAGTAGTACTTTATTCTGTCTTCTGTACAGCAATAGGGCTGTCACATTAAACAGGCTGCTCTTCTTTCTCCACTGTGGCTCACTGTATGCTCATGTGCCCAAACAGCACAGTCAGTTAACTCCCTGGATTGGCTGATTTCCTCTGACAGACTTACCTTGCAACAATTGAGGTCCCATATTCTGGGATATAGGTTGAAGGCTAACCGGAGGTAGCCATTTGCAGCTGTCTACTGTTTGCACTTCTCTGGTGTTGAAGGAAAAATTGCAATGAAGGTCCTCATCTTTTAATGAAAAATCTATTTATCGCCAAACATGTACCAGACTATAGGAGAGTCAGAGTAGATGTCTTTAAGTTCCACATGTCTTTGAGACAAGGAGCTACTCTGGGCTCTGGCAGGACCCAGAGGACAAGACAAATCCCTCCTGTGGAGGGAGAGGTGAGAGCAGGGTAAGTTGTGAGGAAATGGGGAGTGGGAATTCTGGGGTAGAAACGCACTAGAAGAAGGCAGTGTGCACCCTCTTCTGCCCCCATCTCTAGGCCGGGCCCAGGGAACCTCTCCCACCACTCTGGCCTTGCATGCCAGGCGATCTTATGACACCTTTTGTGTTCGTTGGCCCATCTCTTCTAGGCAGCCATTTCAGGACACACCTCCTGAACGGGCATCTGCCCACGTTTGCAATGTGCACTTTCCCTTCTAGGTTTCCCCCACCCCTTGTGGCAACATGTGCGGTTCCAGTTTGCACGCAAGCCTTTCTGCATTGACCTTGTACAGTTATAAATGTTTTAACATCCATAAAAAAATAAAAACGCCCATGCCCATAAAGAACAACAAACAGAAAACATAGTAAGTGGTGGGAAGATTAGAGGCGCGCGACACTGGTCGCCATAAGGCCCAGGTTACTGTGAGCCTCCCCTGCGTCCCTGAAGTTTAATGGCTGTGAATACGGTTATCACGGGCCGTTTAGAGGGCATTATATTAGTGTGACCATCTGTAAGTACCAGCCTCACGTTTTTATTTCCTACGCACCTTTAGAAAGAGAAATGGGCTTTGCAGCTTTTTTTAACCCCCTGATAATAAACTGCAGCTGCGGTATTCACTGTCTACCCGCTTCCCGCTTTGGAGGCTTTTGGAGGTTTACTTTTGTTAGGAAAATGTGCTGTTTATGCTCAGACACAAGTTTCCTGTTTTTTTTTGTTTTGTTTTGTTTTTAAGAAAACACTGCAGGGGAAAACAAAGCTTTTAAAGCTTCATAAAAGGTTGTGAGTTCACTCCTTTCTGTTTCTCAGGGTTATAAACATGGTTCCAGGAAAAGCTCCATCTCAGAGCTGAGAGACCACGCAGATATTTAAAGGGGTAGCACCTTAACTTGTCAATTTTGAGAATACCAAATGATCCTGGAGGTTTTTTTAGTCCTTTAATCAGCTGTAATTTTCAGCTCTGATGCTGTCTGACAGGCTTCATCTCAACCCCTGTGCAACAGTGCTCCTCTGGCTTCTTCGCTGTGAGATACAAATAAGGGGGAGGGAATCAGGAAAATGAACTGACAGCATAAATTGGATGGGATCTCACCAACCTATCAGGACGGGTGCCACAGTTGGAGGTTGTGAAGGGGAAGGGTTGCAAGGATGCCCGCTTCATGGAGAGGGTCATTTCCCCCTTTTTCTTCCCTCCCTCCCTTCTCTTCTCTTTCCTCTCTCTCTCTCTCTCTCTTTTTCGCACCTCCTCCCTCCCTCCAGTTTTAAACCTAGTTCTCTCCTTTGGCTAACAGATACACAGACTTCAGATCCAGGAGATATGAGCATGCATGAACACACACCCACAAACGCAGAGACAAACACATGCACAGGTATATTCACAGGGGCATTCATAGTTTGGGCTCTGAACAATAGTGATAGTGGTTACCACTAACTGAGGGCTTTTTATGTGCCAGCCACTGTGGTCAGTACTTTACAAAGCATTATCTGAATTCATGCTCACGTCATCTCTGTGCGGCTCATTTTTGCAGATAAGGAAGCTGATGTAAGCTATGGGTGTGGATGAAAGATAAAAGACCAGCTCTGGGAGTGCATGTCCTCCAGGTCAAAAATGTCTCTGCTTTACATTATTCTTACTCTCAGTTTTATCAACAGTAGGTAATCCGTCCTGCAGTAAGAGTTTGCGAGGAATCACGTAAGGACTGGTGGCCCCTGATGGAGTTGTACCTCCGGTGTGAAGAGCAGAGTTGTTCACACTTGGGTCCAAAAGGCACTTTATCCAGGTGGACATTGCAGGGGTGAGAAAAAACTGTCATCTGGGGCTTGAAGTATGGGGGCATAGGACTGCCTTCCTATCAAGGATGCCAGCAGAGAAAGGAGAGGTGCCTCTTGGTAGGGTTCACCCCAGGGTTTTCTTGGTTACTTATCAGCTACTAGAAAGACCTGTTTCTATCAAGTTGAGACCCTAGTGCCATTTTCCGCATATGCAGTGCAAGATTATATCTTCTGCCTCTTCCCTTTCATAGGGCTTGAAGTATTTCCTGGGGAAGATATCCTGGCCTTAAACATATAAATACAAAGTCATTTCTAGAAGTCCTTCTGTTTGTATAGTGAGTTTTAGAAGCATGTTCACTGCGTGTGTACTGTAGCTTCTTTGTGGGTAAAATGAAGCATAAATCACTTCCTGTTTGAAATTGATGACAAGAAGATACTAAGATAAAATTAATTTTAACAATGAAATAGTTTTATATGAATACTATTCCTACTTGAGGTGATTTTGTCATTGTATAATTACAAGCCACCTTATATTTCATAGATATGACCCCGGATTCTAGGCAAAACTGAATGAGGATGTGAAAATCATACTACTTTCTTATTCGTGTCTGCTCATGGGGCATGTCTAGTGCAACTCTCTCCCCCATCTTCATTCCCCTTCTCCTCCATCTCCCCACCACAAAACAGAAGCAAACAAAACCAAGCAATTGATAGAGTTCCTATAAGATATTGTTCTTGGTTAAGTTCATAATTAAACAATGTGAGTACAAAGGTAACTCAATTCCCAAACGCATGTATTCACATGTCACATATCATTTTTATTTTATATATATAATCTATGAATATATTCATCTATTAAGTATATATTCATAATAGATTAATATATTCTTATATTCAATATATACTATACCATATAATATATATATGAAAACAATCCCACATTGTTGTATAATTTGCTACTCTTCAGCCAGGATTACTTCTTATCGAGAAATATTCCCCCTAAATTACAGTTCAAGGTTGTTACTGACTTACTAGTTCAATCAAATCTAATATGGTAGTTGGCACTTGAGACAAATACTTTTGTTCTTTGCCCAATGTTTTTAGTTTTCAATAATATTGTACCTTCTAGCTACCAAACAAAGTCAAAGATACAAAATATTACCTTGAGAAAGTAAAGTAACTGTGACTTTTAGAGGCCTTAAACTCATAAATTACAACACCTGTGAACTCATGTGTAGGTGAGACCATCACCCATAGTGTTCTAGTGTTATGGTAATTAACTACCTCCCAAATAGCCCTTGTACTTATAACACTCATGTCAGGATTAAAATCCTTGAAATAACTGTCATGTTTATGGTTCTAATTTGGTTTGCAATTGATTCTCTTAAAAACCGTAGCCAGAAAAGTACTTGTTTTATGGACCACGATATAGCCTTCACGGAGACTATTTTAAAATTACTCTGGTGTCCTACAAACTTCAAGATCTTTTGTTTTCATAAATTATGAAAGGGAAATGTCACAAGTGCTCATGGTTGTGGTGCCCCCGGCTCTGCTGACAGCTGTATGATGCACACTCAGTGCGTCTGGTTGGGAGCTGAGAGTTTCATCAATAAATATGACTCTGATCGCTTCATGTCGACAGTCAAAGTAATGGCGTTTGGTATCCTGGAAACATACACCACCACCAGTCACATGTGGACTTGAGAGTTGAAATCCACATTGTAGAGCTCATTTCATTCTTCCCTCTTGACAGAAATTTCACTTTTTATCTTTCGCACAATTCTTGATGATAATCTGTTTTTAATATAGTCATATTTCTTCCTTATATTTTACCACCACATAAGGCAGCTCATACACCATAGCATGTGGAAATGGGGGTTGAAACTGATGATGTCTCTTATGTAAGGAGTATTTCACCTCCTGGCCAGGTTTAGCCTGGGCAGGGCCACTGCTTCCCTGGATCCCTAAAGACAACTAGATCAATGCTTTCAGATATAAGAAAAGAAAACCACGGAGGGCAAGAGAAACTAATCCTACATGTAGGAAGAATTGTGTGAAATAAATCTCAAGGGCATTTTTTTTAGAAATCAATATTAAAACATTTTGTGTGTGAATTAATTTTAAAATAAACTGCCGCTCTCCTTAGTATCCAATCTGCCTTACTTTATCAATTTTTTCATTTACCTTTTATTCTTTATCTGCAGAATATCTCTACCATGAAGGATATTTTGAATGGATGTTGGATCCAAACATTGTACATACCTAGCCTTTAAATTCATTAGTTTTATTCATTTGAAAAATACATTTGTTTAAATTTTGCTTCGCTCACAATTTACTGGTATAGTACAATGCATAAAAATGATAGATTAAAAAGGTTTTTGGATAAAAAGATTTTTTAAAAAACATTAAAGTTACGCCCTGGCTGGTGTAGCTCAGTGGATTGAGCGCGGGCTGGGAACCAAAGGGTCCTGGTTCGATTCCCAGTCAGAGCACATGCCTGGGTTGCGGGCCAGGTCCCCAGTGAGGGCCATGTGAGAGGCAACCATACATTGCTCTTTCTCTCCCTCTGTTTCTCCCTCCCTTCTCCTCTCTCTAAAAATAAATAAATAAAGTCTTAAAAAAAAACATTAAAGTTACATGGTAACTTGGGGTGTTTTTATTTTTAGCCTGCTCTTCTTGTTATGAAACAATTATTTTTGTCCATAAAAGCTTTGTTTGGAAATATTTTTAATACTTGAAAATATCTATGTTTAAAATGTCACAGAAAATTAAGTTTATATCTTTATGCCACTAAATTTTTTGCATCAAGATTTTCCAGTGTTGACTTATAACATTTTTTAATATCCGCAGTCACCTTGACAGAATTTTCAGACTCTGAAATATAGTGTATTAATTTGACTGTGAATATTTCCTTAAACCACAAAACACTGAAAGGCAGGAAATCGGGAAAATCCTTGCATTTGGGAAAACTCAGGGTGGTAAATAGGTTAACATGTTACTGAAACTATAAGGAGATACAGTTTTTGACATATGAATGTTAAGAACAAGGTCTTGTAGACATTGAAGCTGTGTTTTTTTACCCTTTTGAATATATTTTTACAGTGATCATAATTGAAATAGTGTTAAAGTATAACCAAAAGAATTTGCAGCAAATGTGTTGACAGGAACAAATTTATGTGTAAAAAAATCAAGAAAGACAGGCTAATTTTTGAAAAGCCCTTTGCTCCCAGCAGTAATTCTTGATCTCTGTAAAATTCATTTTATACTTATAATGACTTTCTCTTTTCATAAATAAAATACTTTTCCCCCTTTATTGACCAAAATGTAATGAGAAAACAAGAAATTTGATGCCAATGGATTATTCCTACGTTTCTTTTCTGAAGACCTGGGAAAGAATTGGCTCCAATTAATGCCAAGGTCACTTTATTTGTATAAAAGTATAGCTTGGTTAATAAAATGTTAACTATAGTGAAATGCAAATGTGGGTACTGCTAACGTGCAATACTGAATACTCATGTTGATTTCTTTAGTGGAGGGAAATATCTATGATGCTCTCAGTAAATTAAATTATCAGAATGTGTTCTTTAGGAGGTTTTGGAAGCTTGAGATTTCAGACTTTTAACGCCTGCACACAAACTGACTTTTAAAAGCAAGGATTTGAAACAGATAAAGCAACATTTTGCCTAAAGTTCATTCATCAAAGGGCTGCATATTTTGAAAAGGGTAAAAGTACTACTAAACCCATCAGGGATAAGTAAAGGCTATATACTATAGATTATTTTAATCCCCCAGCTAGATATAAAAGGGATAATTACATATTTGTGGTTGAAGCCATGTGGTGGAAAAATCAATACAACTTTTTTGTATGACACTTCATTAGTGTGAAAAATTTTTAAAGCTGAGAAGAACTGCCTTGCAATTAAATGCCTCTGCTACTTCAGCTTCAGTAATGGGTTTGTATTATTATCTAGTTTATTTGAAATAGTGGTTGCACTATGGAGGTAATTGGAAAACATTGATTATGCACTTGTATCTGGAAAGCCTGGCAAATCATTACAGTGCCCAGCAACAGTTAGTTAGCCTTACTAATGAAGCACTAATTGCTCTAAGTAGGTTAACATGTTAGTGAAACTATAGGGAGATAATAGTTTAGAAAATTCTGAGGTATTTTGCCAAACATGCATTTTCATTTAATATTCCAGAGATAGAAGCCACGTGTGGGTTTTTGTTTTGTTTTGTTTTTTTTCATTTTGTTTTGTTTTGATTATGATGCTCTCTTAAGGGGAAAAAAAAAGCCTAAATGAAGTTCCCACGTTTGTTTGGCTTCAAATGACTTCATTTCTTTTCATGTTCTTTTCCTATAAACCCAACCACTTCTCTCAAATGGAACGGAGCCACCACTAACATAGTTGCCTTCGGTCGGTTTCGGGGTCCTTTAGTTCTGAAACTTCTGGCATACATCTCTTGGTTCATTCTTCTGGCTCAAGGATTTTGTGATTTAATCCATGTAAAACTGCCCTATTGTCGAGTCATCATCCCATCGTCTTACCTACATAAAACCTGTAATTTAAGAATGATATAATTTCAAACTTGAAATTAATTAATTTAATAGCACCTTACTAACAGACAGAGAAGCAGTGTATCCCCTCACTGCCATTCTTTGGGTTTTTAGAAGGAAAAAAAATTAGTGTTGGAGAAATTCTTGCATTTGTCAACCAAGAGACAAAGACAAGAATGTTCATAGAAGCATTATCTGTAATAATAACAAACAAAAGCACTTGAAACCACTCAGGAAATGAATAAATGTGTTACAGTCACACAATGGAGTATTATGCAGAAGGAGAATATGAATACATATGGGCCAAAATAATAAATGAATCTTAGATATAAAATGTTGAGTGAAAAAAGAATGTTTCAAAAGACTACATAAGATATTATAACATTTTATAAAGCCTCCAAAGAAGCAAAACTAAACAGCTGTAGTGATACATATATGTATATGTATGCATGTATACATATGTGTACATACATATATATCAATTATATTCTTAAAAATCTATGAAATGATACAAATATCAATACAAAGTTCAGGATAGAAGTTACTTCAAGAGGTGGGGTGCGGCACATAGGAGGTGTCAGAGATTTTGGTGGTGATGTAGTTTTTGAATTGGGTTGTAAATTGTAGGTCAGCGAGAGAGAGGTTGAGTGGGTGCGGTGGGCCTTGCATCGCTTGCCTGGCCATCTCTTTCTTCCTTTACCTAATAGACAGCGTGGCTTATGTGGTCAGCACATACTTCGGAGGCAAACTTTTTGGGAGATCAATTTCTACACAGGTAGATACCTCGAAATATGTAATTATGTTTAAATGCCAAAAGTGATCCTTTATAAATAATAAGACAATGGCCCACAGAAGAAAATTTCAGCTACCTAAATCCCTGAAATAAGTGAGAAAATCACTTCTTTGAAACAAACCAGAGACTAACCATGCTCTTAAATTTTTCATTATATTTTGAGCATGTGGTAGAATGGTATTATTTTGAGAAATACTGCCCATGAGATAATGCCCACATGTTTTAAAGGATTTGAAGTTCAAAATATCTTCTTAACCTCTTAAAAAATGCCAAAGCATTATCTTTTATAGATGCCTACTGAAATGTATACATGCACACAAATGATAAGGTGCCTAGGGTTTGCTTCAGAATAGTGCAAGGTGGGGAGTGAGTGGAAGTATAGATGAGACCAGACTGGCCGTGAGCATGAGCTGATATTTTCTGAAGCTCAGTGATGAAACATGGGGGTTATAATATCCTTTTGTACATTTAATTTTTCTACAATAAAATGTTTAAACTGTATGAGAATAGGTTTATTAAATTTCTCATGTGAAACAATTTTGTCAAATGGTGAGTACCTAGCCAACTACTCATTCTCTTTGAGTTGGAAAAAATGTCAGATTCTCATTCTGGCCACTGATTCTTCTGAAAAGACTCATTTGTTTATTTTAAAGTGACATTGGGTGGTATACAGGTGTCATTAGGTGATGTCAGTTGCAGTGGAACTCTCAGCCAACAAGAGGGTTTGTGTTTCCCTCGGTGTTGATCTTTTTTTTTTTTTCTCTTGGAGTTATTGGAAGGATCTGGCTGGTGTGGGTGGTTGAAAAGAGAGGGGATTATTGTTTAAATGGGACCCTGGTTCTAGCTGTAAGTCAGAAGAGAGCTATTCTGGTTGCATTCAATATTGCAAAGAGAAGTAACAATGCTCTCAGAGAGCCGCTTTCTACAAAGCAGCTCATTATTGCAAATGGGGCATGTTTAGACTGCTAAGGCAAATCATAAAAGTACGGCCTCCACTCAAGCTCCTGTGGCAGTAAACACTGTTCTCAAGCCAGATATGCTTCCGGGCAGCCCCCGCGTGGCCAGCCTGCGTGGAAAGCTCACCCGATGATTCTGAAACACGCAACATGGAGTTATGGAAGTATAAATCTGCATGGAGAACATTATCTGCAAGGTCTTTTATGTTAAGGAAATCATGACACCTGCCAATCTTTCAAATTCCAAAGGGTAAAGCAGGAGGCCTAGTAGGCTGTCATTGAACATGACAGGCTTAATGCCAAGTTTATAACAGAAAAAGGGCAATCTTATTGTGGTTTATTCAGTTTTACGTTGCTGGGTCGGTAGGAAGGTGCCGTCTCTTTCTCTTTTTCAAAAATCTAATTTATGACATTTGAAGTAACAAACAGATCCTTTACATATCTCCTGAGCCCCGTTCGTCTTCACTACCCCCAGTCTCTTCTTTAGGGAGCAGCCCTAAATCCTCCCAATTTAGCATCTTTGTGAGTCCAGACAGTGGTGTTAGTTGAGCATTTCTTTCGGTTGTTATAGAGCTGTTTCTAACAGCAAACATCTCCGTTTAATTACTGCTCCAATTGTTGCTATGTTTTCACCCAACCTGCCCCTCGCTTGAGCCCATTGGGCTGAAGAAAGAATTACTCCCCACGCTGGTCCTTAGCCTGCTTGCTCAGATCTGTAATTGGCCCTGTGTTTTTGACTTTTTGCTAATAAGCAGCTTACTTTCTCTCCCCCTAGACTCAACCCACCACTTTTGTTTCATGAATTTTACAAAGGATTTTAATAGATGCTTTAGGCTATGCAAAATGTTATATGAAGGAAAGCATTAATGCAACAGCCTTGACACAAAGGACGTGTGAATGGCTGCTTATCATTACAGTCAGGTCTCAAAATTTTCATTAGGAGTTCTGGAGGACAAAAGAAGAAAAAAGTGCAGCTATATGAAGGAATATTAACCTATACTGTGTAACCAACTATAATTGCTTAGCATTTTACATTAATTCTCTTCAGACATGGCCTCTCATTATTTTTACACATACATAATAACTGCTTATTACAGCGGTGTAGTCCGTGTCGATAGCATTGTGGATAAGGTTGTGTCAGCACTTCTAATATAAGACCCACTTTCATGGGTTTAAAACAGCTGTAAAATTTACCTCCAGACTAAAGATTGGTAATCAACTTTCCACCTGGAGAGGGAATTTTGTTTAAAGTTAAAAAAAAAAAAAACACTTTCATTAAGAGAAAAACTTTGCTTGCTTTAAATTATGGATGTAAACAAAATGAATGAACATGCCTAAGGCACCTTTTGAATTTTTTCTACATATGGAGATTTCCTTAAACCCATTCAGAATTGTGCTTTCCGATGATAAATGTAAATAAATGAATTTTAAACAGCACCAAATTTAAATACCACATCCACTAACAGACTTTATGGAGAATAGTTATATTCCCAATAGACTGCATTTTGTACTATGGTGCTAAGAACTCCTCATACATTTTCAAGATGTATAATCCATAGTTTTCATTGGAAAATGAACAAATATTTATCAATCGCAAGTGTTAGAGCCCAGGAGAAGCCATCCACATATACAACAACATGCAGGCTTTTAGAATTATTCTAAAATTCTGTTCTCTGAACAAACTGGTTTTGTCTAGCAGAAGAAGAGTAGGAATTCAGTAACACACTGGCTTTACTTTGACCTAAAATCGGGGGCTGTTAAGAGGTGGCAGGTTTGCCACGTGAAGAAACAGGCCCTGTTGTCGGGTGTGGACTTCTGACAGAAGTGAAGACGATACTCTGGTTCTCATCAACTTTGCAAAACACTCAGTTTTCCGGTGGTGATACAAAATAGAAAAGTATTTTGAAATCGTGCTCAAATGATAATTATATGAGATTTGTCAGCACGCCCCCCCCCGCCATGAATATTGTTGGTTCATTTGTCATGAGTCACATACCTTTGTTTCCAAATGAGAAGGCAGCGAGTTACCAGAGAAACCCTGCCAATGGTGAGTGAGAACTTAACGTGGAAAATTTCCCTTATGTTGATAAAAGCTGAGACATATTTTGAGAATAATTCAAACAATACTGGTTCCATAGCAAAAAAAATGGAAATATATTATAATATGTTTATGAACAATGGATCAAATCTATCAAACACCAGTGAGATAAAATAGAGCTTGTGTTCTTAATTCCAATTAAGCCTCTAGTCTTTTGTCTGTTCCTTTCACCCTTTTAGCTGAAATGAGGAGGCCACCTTTAGCCACATTTCTTAGACTCAGCCAATTCCCTAACATAGCCTAAGAACTTCTAAAAAAGGGAAAGTGAGAGGTGTTCATTCAAAAGTACAAACCCACTTAGAATAATATCAGGTTCAATAAAGCAATGCATTCTAATACTACTGTCTCCTGCAATGACAGCTTACAGAAGGTGGGAACGTGGAATGAAACCGGCTCTTGGCACAGACATTAACGCTCCAGGGTTTTCCGGCGGAAGAAGTGGCAGCCCTGTCCCTAAACTGTTGGGTTCCTGGCTGGCGTTTGTGCAGTGACTTGTCTTCACTAGAAAAGGTACAACTTGTTAGTACAGTTCCAGTAAACAGCGGGCCGGCCTCACATAGCTAATTAGCTGTGGCCGTGGCTTGCCTGTGCTATGCAGTGACAGTCTGATCAGAAATGATTGTCATCAGATATCACAGATGTCTCTCTCTTGCTGCTCAGTCCAGGCTGGCACTGGTGCAGTTTGGGGAAGGAGGTGCTAGGTGCTGTTCAAAGACCCCGGGTCTCTGGTGCCTCAGCTGCCATTTCCAGGCAGCTCGTCACTCCTGCCTGCTGTGAGGAAAGAAGCGGGGTTTGGCAAGGGGGGGTATCATACCTGTCGGTTTTCCAGGAGGCAGTGATGCAATCAGTTTGAAAGGAGAGGTTTCAAAACAAAAATATGTAACTGAAGCTACTCAGGGCTTTTTTGAGCCACCTAGGATTCTGCGAGATGACAAATGCTAATTCTTTCAATTTATTATGTAATTTTGAACTGAGTAATAGGGTTAAAAGAACAGGCTTAAAAGATTTACAAGTCACAATCAAGGATGTGGTGGGAAAAATAAAGCCCAGCACAAAGAGGTGTGACTTTAACCCTAAAGCAGGAATCCGATAGCCCTGTAATCCTCTACTTCTCACTCCCAGCTAGTCCTTCTCACTCCCTCCCTCCCCCCCTCCCACAAGTTAATAATCCCTCCTCTGTTCTCTGACCCCTCTACCTAGCATCCTGTTATCGCTCAGAAATAATGGACTATCCTTTCAAAGGAGTTACTGGTAATCTTCCTTTCTAGAAATGTTCCTTTCTGGAAAACCCTCAGCTTTCTAAACTCTTCTCAGAAATAAAAAGTGCCGTCCCTCCCACCACCTTCAGACACCCACCACCTTCAGACACCCACCCCCATGGCTTTTCCAGCACGCTCTCAACTCCTCCTTGGGCCCTGCCCTGGCCCTTCTTCCTTGTGTGGTTCTCAACATGGAGTCTCAGGGGCTCCTTCCTTCCCAGTCCTTGTCTAGTGCCCTTGTCAGCTGCCGTCTCCTACACAAGCGCATTCCAGAAATGCCCACATTTTCTTCCAGAGCTCTCACCTAAGCCTCACATATTTATGAACATAATCACTAAATATTCTGTGGACATCTCGGATTTAACTTGCCAAAACTATAAACTCATCTATGCTGTGCCCCATCTGTCTAAATGAGGTCCTCCTCTGTATTTGGCATCTCAGTGAAAACTCCACTCTCCACCTGAGTCGCCCTAGTCAGACCCCGAAACCACTGTGGACCACTGCTTCCCTTAGCTCCCAAAGCCGGGCTCTTGGGAAGCGTGGTTGTGTCTCCTCCCTGCTGTCTCTGGATTCATCCCTTCCACTCCATTTCCCCTGGCTCTGGCCTTTGTTATTTCCCTGCTGGGCTCATCCTTGGATAGGTACACCCTTCCCCCTGCATTCAGCGTGATCTTTCTAGAAGGCAAATGTGACCCTGTTGTTCCCTTGTTTAAAAGCCTCAACAGATCCCCTACTTTGAAGAAAGACTGATGTACACAGCTCTCTGGAGTGGACTGAAGCCTTCCTTTCCAGACTGCTCTCCCCACGGCCCCTCTCTGGTCGCGAGTCTGGTCATCAGTCTTTGTGTGTGCATGCAATGCCGTTCCCTGCTTGGCCCTCCAGTAATTCCAGACTTGCCTCATAGGTGTTCTTTTCTAGGAATCCTTTCCTGACATTTCTAGCAGAGAAAATGCTCTGTCTGAACTACTCCCGGTGTCACATTTTCCTATTTCTGTGATATCTCTAATGACACTGCCGTGAGTGTTAACAGGTCTGCGTCCACTTTCACTGACTGGGAGCCCCTGGAGGACAAGCGGTGCTCATCTTTGTGCCTCTCTGTCTGGCCTCCTGGCTGGGATACAGAGGCCCTTAAATATTTATTAAATTAATACATGAATGCAAAGGTGAAAGAGTGACTGAATGAACGAACAGGAATGTAACATTGCATGGCCTTAGATAGGAAGAAGACTCACATCCTGAAGGTTTCTTCAACTTTTCCAGTCTTAGGGAACTCAGAGCCTGTGCCGGGATGAGACTGCAAAGAGCAGTAATAATAATGATGATGATAACAGTAATAATAATCACCATTGACTAGAAACTTACTTATGCCAATTACTAGGCCAAATTGACATAAATTATCCTAGTTAATCCATTTAAAATCACATAATATAGTTTTATCTGTCTTACAGGTAAGGAAACTGAGGTTCAAGGTCCATAGCTGGTAAATGATGGGGCCAGGATAAGAACCCAGGAACACTTGCCTGCGTCAGAGTCCGTAGTACCAAACACTGGGCTTACCCTGCCTATGTTACCCATAGCGTGGTCTTGAGAGTTTGTCACTTTGGAATCTAGGCTGTAGTAGATCATGAAAAGGAGGTATGAAAAATACCCCTTCTACTTTCTGGTTAAAAATAAGACAGAGGTTTTTATTAAAAGGTGCCCAATCTAGTACCCTAGCTAATTATGGCACCATGCTATGCTAAGGGCTCTATTACTCCATCAGTCAATGACCTTTCTTAGCCCTGGGGCCACAGATGAATCCCTTACCTCTGACAGTCACCTTGCAAATTGCAAGCATTCATTCATGAGTGGGACTCAGAAAGGAATTAAGTTTGAAAAAGCGTTTAAGTTGCTGACATATTGTAGAATGGAATCCTTGCCCAAGAAGTTCAGCAAAAATGTGGCCAGAACACTTGGTTTGCAAATGAAACATTTTCACAATCCACTTGTTATTTGTTAGATGTGATGTTTTTCACTAAATTAGTAGAATAATTGAACCCGCGGTTATTGTGGCACTGGGCAGACAACCTCACCAGCACAGAGTATAAAGAATGTGTGTTACAGCAAAGCGAAAATGTGGGAGAGTTGGTTGAATTTAAAACTTCTGGATGCTTGTAAATAATATTGAAAGGCTGTTTTCCAACATTTAATTGGGTGAAATATAAGGGTCTTTTTATTTCAAAAATTTTTGGAATGGTGAGGAAGTACTGGAAAAATATGTCTTTGGCTTTGGCACTGAAAACATAAAGTTTTTGTCCTTTCTCTGCCACCCCCACCTTTTCTAATATGTTTACTACATTTTTTTGGTCTGTGTTTTGAACTTTATTCTGTCAGTTTCTGAACTATAAGGAATACAGAATTTCCTAGCAGTTGAGGTAGATGCTGACTCGTTTTAATTTGAACCATTTTGCTCATTGAGAAACAACAACGGTCTTAAAAAGCCACACACTTTTAAAAGCCTAGTAAGGACCAGGGAGGACCACTAAAGGCTCCTGATTTGAGTGTGAGTTCATAAGTTTAGTCAATACGTAATCTGTTATTTTTACTGGGGAGCACTTTTTCAGCCCTGTGGTTATATGGGGAAAAAAAAGCAAAACACGTATGGCCAAGGAAATAAAAATAACTAAAATAGCCTAAATAAGCTGATACTTATCAAAATCTATACTTGTGATAACTTGCGGTTTGAAAAATACTTTCATATCTATGGTCAGTCACATTTGGACCTGACCAAAAGCTCTGAGGCTGGTAAGTAAGTATCATTGCCCCTAATGTGGAGAAAAGATAACTGAGGTTCAACAAGTTGAAGTGACCTTCCCAAGGTCCAGGCAGGTTTTCTGAAGCCTGGTGCTTCCTCTCCCTCATGGCCACACAGCATCAAACGTGCATGCACCTGTGTGTGCTAAAGCTTGCCCAGAATGTAGACTCAAGTTTAGTCCTGTAACAGGTTAGAACAGTAAGCAAATTTAAGGTTGTGCAAAAGTTGCATCTCTGGCCCAAAGCCTGGTTTAATAAAAGCAAATCAGCTTTGGTTACTGCCTAAGTACATGAAAGTGTTAATTAAGCTTGGCTCCCTGGTTAGAAGCAAAAGCTTGTGAAATTCAAAGGTACCTGAGGAATGTGAGCAGGTAGCTGTGAACTTCTGACAAGGGTATAGGCACATTAGTTTTTTGTTTACCTGGTAACTAGCTTCTTGCCTAGTACTGCAAGGTAGTAAACCCTTTACAAATGTGGAAGGAAGTAAAGGAGAAAAAAGGGAGAAAAGGAAGGCAGAGACAAACTTTATTCACTAATTGGCTGTATTCAAGGCAAATATTAAACAAAGGCATGGTTTGGAGAGTTGCCAATTTGTTCTTCCTACCTTGGCCGTTAGCTGCCTGCCTTTCATTAGGTATGAGTATATATATACATATATATCCTCAAAGATTCACAGTTCTGTATATATGCACACCCCCACCACACGCACTCACGCATGCATGAACATACACACAAACTACGCTTTATATCTTACACAAAGTGTCAGAGTAAAGATATACCCGAAGAGGAGGATGCAAATACTGTAGGGGAGGAAGAGGTAAGAGAAAACATGTCAGGGGAGAGCTATAGACCTTTGACTGAGTAGGACAATGAAAGTGAAACACGCACACACATGCACACGTACAGAGTTTCCATGAACTTGCGAAGTATGGAGAGCTGATTGCTGACACGGGAGTAAAAATATTTAGTAAGATATAAAAGCTGCTCAAAGTAGAGAGCTTTCTATAAGTCATAATGAGAGAAAAGAGCCCAACTTCTGAAGATGCTAGCCAAATTATGATCTGTTTCCAACAGAAAAGGATCCACCTTAAGAAAGGTCCAGAGAGCTCCACGGAAACCAAACACAGTGAGGGAAAGTTGGGAGTGTGGGTGTCAGGCTGTCAGTAGTCTGACAGCTGTGGTAAGTACCCTCTAATCCAGCCAGCTCCAGCCACGCTCTGGGCTGACACCGCCAGGACTGACTGACAGCTGAGGAGCAGGCACTTTTTACAGGCTCAAGTGACATCCAGTCTATTAAGGCTGACAAGCACAAAGCAGAGATTTGCCCTGAATGGTTTGGTGCTGAAGCCTAGTAAAGGGGTTATTTGAAAGGTCTTAGAGAAAGTGTCAGACTCCAGCTCAGATGATAACAATATTGTAATGATGGTACTGGACAATGAAGTGCTATGATTGCTCATACGGGCCGGGAAGACTGTGGGCGAATGGGGAATGCTGACAAGGAACACATAGAAGCTGATTCTCCGAGACCAGAGGGCCACCGATCGAGGAATTTCCTTTGGTGGTGTGTTTGCTTGGGCCTCGCAGGACTTCCCGAGATTGCATATTAATTGTGTTGTGTGCGTGGGAGGCAGTGAGGGTAGAGAGCAAGAAGTGAAGGAGAACTGGGTATAAACCAAGGAACACCTGAAAGGAATGTTTGTCTGCCTTTGGTTCACTGTTCTGTTTACAGAGAAGCATGGAAAATATTTTTCAGAAGGAAATGAATGGTAATTTTCAGACTACTGCTTTGCTTATTAACTGTGACTGAAAAGTAAATTAGCAGCTGCAACAACCTCACCAGGCTAATCATCACTGCCCTTCTTGACTTCACTGGTCCCACAGCTGCCAGGCACTGTATCAACACCACCCAGAATTTAATCAGCAGGATTTTTTTCCTAAGGACAGTAAAATGCGTAGTTTTTCCTAGGTGTCATTGCAGAGTTCTCTCTCTGAAATAATCCTGCTCTATTGGTAGGAAAAGATCCCCTGCTGTCACTATGCATTCTCATTTGGTGAGGCATATCCTTCTGTGTGTATTTATTTGTTGACCATTTATTTATTTATTCCATACATATTAAATCCTTATTATAAGACAGGAACTAAAGGTAGGTCCTGGGGATAGCACAATGAATAAAGGAGTGTGGCCCTTGTCCTTCCAATTCAGAGCTGGGGCAGATGTTGAGCTTACATGTATGATATACACGACTGCCGGCCTGCCAGGTGTTGATATATTGAGGCACTTCTATACTGGCAAGTAGCACCTGCTCTGAGCCCCCGGAAGTGGATCCCCACATCCCCCATCTGCTTCTTGGGTTCCTCCCTCTTGACTCCCAGCTCCCCATGATCCAGCAACAAAAAATTAAATACCTGGTGTATCAGGGGCCCCATTCCCTGCCTCAGCATTCTGCCCAGTGTCCATTCTTATCACCCATTCTGACTTTCTTGTCTACCAGCTGTGAAAAACTTAAACACCTTCCTAGCGGAGCTTATAGTTCTTAAATTAATGAAAAATTTTAAAACTCTTCCTAAACTTCCAAATATACTCTTTCAAAATTCTGCTCAAAAGTTAACTTCTAAAATTTCCCACATAGTCGGGAGTCCAATACATAAGGAAAGCTGAAGTTTGAGTGTGCTTTGATAATAAGAATCTTTAAAATTTGAAAACAAAACTCCAGCATTGCCTCCCCAAAACTAGAATTTGCTCTTAGAAATTTGGATTTGTCTTCATGATTTCCATTTAAAATGACCTCAGGTCTGATCTGGCTACTCCCACTTTTCTCTAAGATTATCCATGAAGAGACCATAAAAGGGCTAAAATTTATAATACCTCTTAAATGTTAGGAAACATAGTGACTATTATTTCTTTTATGTGTGAATAACGGCCTCAGAACTTTGGCTCCCCCAATAGTGCTACAGTGGAGAATAAAGCCAAGGACCTGGCAGTGCTATGCAGCTGAAAACCAACACTACCTGGCATCAGAAAGGTAGATGGGGAAATAGTATCTTCCTCCATCTGCCTGCCCCATGGTTGAGATGCTAGAAAACTGCACCAATGAAAACACTCAGCAGGACTTCCGGCAAGATGGCAGCATAGGTGAATGTGCCGTGCCTCCTCACACAACCAAACAAGGAAAAAACCAGAAATTTACCCAACCAAAAACAGCCAGATGTGACAGAAAATCAAATTGAGAGGAAGTCCGACAACCAAGGAATTAAAGAAAATACATTCATCCAGTCTGGTGAGCCGGGAGGAGCAGGGCGGAGGGAGAGCGCTCAGCGACCCCCGCGGCGAGCTGGTGAGCAGACGGCAGGACCGCGGTTGGAGGGGCGGTTCCCGCGGGACTGCAGCACACCCAGACGGTGGGGCGGGGCGACTGAAGCACAGTGTGCACCTGGCTCATCTGGACCCAGCAGGGCCGAGACTGGTGGACCGGGCAGGTCCGCATTCGCGGGCAGACAGACTGGCAGAGAAAGCAGGGTGCAACCCATCGGTGAAGATTGAGAGCACCTGTGGGGGTGGAGTCCGTGGCCGGAGGAACTACCAGCCTCACAGGAGAGTTCATTGGGAGACCCACGGGGGACTGGAGCTGTGCAGCCCGTCCACCGACCCTGGAGCGACCCCCGGAGGCAGCGCAGAGGGGTTCGAATTGCTTGCAGGAGGCAGTTTGGGTGCAGAGAGTGGAGCAGGCGCCATTGTGCTCTCAGGTCCCGTCCCCACAGGCTACGTCACAACACTGCGACCGTGAGTTTCCCTGCCCAGGTGAACCCCAAGGCTCCACCCTCCTTACAGTAACAGGCTCACCGAGGGAAAAAAAAAATGGCCCAAAGAAAGGAACAGATCAAAGCTCCAGAACTAACCAACCAAGAGATAGCCAACCTATCAGATGCACAGTTTAAAACCCTAGTAATCAGGATGCTCACAGAATTCGACGAAAAATTATCGAAATTGCTTGAACAAATGAGGAGAGATCTGCAAGGAACCAATAGGGATAAGAAGGAAACTGGGACTCAAATCAACAGAGTGGACCAGCAGAAAGAAAAAAACATCCAACTAGAAAAGAATGACGAAACAAGAATTCAAAAAATGGAGGAGGGGCTCAGAAACCTCCAGGACATCTGTAAACGTCCCAACATACGGATCATAGGGCTGCCAGAAGGAGAAGAA
>PVJI01016811.1:0-15289 GCA_004026765.1 Micronycteris hirsuta
GGGGGAAATGGGGCAACTGTAACAGCATAATCAATAAAATATAGTTAAAAAAATAAAAATAAAAAAATAAACCCCTATGTTAATAGTTGAATAAGTCAGTCCTATTTTCTGGTCTCTTGGATTTGTTTAGTTTCCATTTGTAATGACTATACTGGCTTTTATAGGTAAAACTTCAAGCTAATTATGCATGAAAAACCAGCTGTGATTGATAATGCCAAATCAATACATGTAGACATAACCATATTCAATCACAACTAGACTACAAGTCAAATGAGTATTCTAAGAGAACTTTATGGACAGAATAGTTCATTTCAAGACTAAGAAAAATAGCAAATACCAATTGATTGAAGGTCCATAAATAAATAAATAAACACATACATGTATCTTTTTGAGCGATTTATGAAAATAAACAAGCCAATCAGAATTGTCAAATAGGTTGACTTATTTAAAACATTGCCTGCATTGATAGGTTGTCTTACTGAATTGCCCAGTCATTCCAGTGGAAACTATTGAACTTTATGTTTATGAAGAAAAACCATATTTTATCAAATATCTCATCAGTTGATTTTTAAAATTATTCCAATTAGAATTGATAAGTTCAGTCAAAATTGTCAAGAAATGTGATTGTACAGGACAGTAAAGTCTAATGTAAACCTAAGATAAGAAAGTATAAAAAGACATTAAAGTGAGATTTTACTAATCCTGATTCATGTCAGAGTTTGAGGAAATGTCTGTTAAAGTTGAAAAAAAAAGGAAAATGAAAGCTTAATATTTCAGCCTTGAAAGAGTCATAAACCCATCAACCTTGACATTTTCAAGAGTCCTCCCATTCTTACTGGTATCAAAACAATGCCACAGCTGATATTCAGGTACCTCAGGAAAGAAAAACAAGACAAAACAGGACTAAAAAAAACCCCAACTACAATAAAGAAAGAAAGGAAAGGGAAGGAAGCAGACAGTAGTATTTCCATGGATTAACTACTTGATATATATATTTTTTACTTGCCCTCAATATATGTGCATAAATGATTTTGACTTTTGGCTGCTTTCATTTTAGTCCTGTATCTGTAGGATATCTTTTGTTAATTTTTATAAATTGCATAAAGGACCAGTAAGGATTTAAAAGTAATTTTATCTTTTCCCTCAAGTGTAGTTTTGTCCCTCAGCTCTGTCATTCGTACATCAAGCTAATACTATCATTTTAGCTTCAGCCACAAGTAGGTTTATCAAGATGATTCTGTTTTACTTCTTGTTTCTAAGCAGCTGCCTAGAACTACAGTCACAAGTCTGCTAAATTGGGCAGTCATTTGGAACTATTTTCTCTCACGTTCTCCTAACTACCATAATTTTTATAGAGAAATTAGCCCAAGGTAAATCTCAGCAGAAAAGTGATTTTCTCTGATAATAGTTTGCCCCCAATGAAGATATTGGTCTTTACTCACAAGAGCTAGAAAGAATAATTTATTTATTTTAAGATAGCGGGGGAGGGAGGGAGAAAGAGAGAGAGAGAGAAACAAAAGCATTGCTTGGTTGCCTCTCAGATATGCCCTGATTGGGACCGAGCCTGCAGTCTAGGCATGTGCCCTGACTAGGAATCATACCAGCCACCCTTGGCTCTGCAGGGCAATACCCAACAAACTGAATGAACCACACAGGTCAGGAATGGATATATTTTTTTGTACCTTAAACCATGGGCTTGTGAGACTTGAAGAAATATCCTGCTTTTCAACAAGTTAGGTTTCAGTTGTTCCAGATTGAATTAGTGTAAATAAAATAGAAAGAAAGGCCCTAGCAAATCAATACTGCATTGGTAGTAAACTGGAAAATACTGACAAATTATCCTTTTAGGCCTTAGCGAGGTTTAATCTAAACATCGTTCTCTCCTGACAGTATGAGAGAGAAGAGGGTAATTTATTACCCAGTCCTGATATGGATGAGAAAAGACTGCTGCTTGTTCGTCAGTGTTCTGGCCTTTTCCTCTCCATGCCAGTTCAATTTTTGTTTTGCTCCAGAAAATCATTCTCCAATAATATGTTTGTGGGTTGTGTAACTGTAATGCATAGCACTGCTGCCTTATCATGGTACATCTGAGTACTTGCTAGCTTGTTGAAGAATGCAGATTTTAAAGCGCTCTGTTGAGACACAGGTGTCTCTTATTACCTGAGTGAAGCATGTTTGTTTCCAAAGCTTTTTATGCAAATCATTTCATAGTTTTACCTGATGTGTGAAATCAGTATATAGAGATATCTTTTAGAACATCTGGTTACATTATAATGTGAATAATTACCCTGCCTCAAATTCATGATTTTCATAAATTGTGATTTTTGCTTGATGGGGTTAATTAAGGTAGGTGTATTTCTAGTGCAATTAAAGCATAGTACCCCTTTACAGGAAGGGGGTAAATTGTGGTTTTGAAGGAAATATATTTAGTGGGGGTTCTTTTTCATTTCTTACAATGTTTAATTATTTCATCATAGAACTCATTCTATGTGATTAAAATAATGTGAAATGTGTGGCAGAAAAATTAGGTCAGAAATTCATCTTTTATTGTTAAATACATTAGTTGTGTTAAATGTCACATTTCCAACATGGATATGATAAAATAACATTCTTAATTAACCCAAGAGGGATATGGACGTGAGAGAACCAAATGTCTGCTCCAGGCAGGATCATATCTCAAGACAGTGCAGTATGAACAATATTTAAATCACTGGTTATATTTATCCCACATATTTTGCAAAGCTTAAAGTCTTGTTATATTAACATTATACCTCAACTGTTAATATTAGAGTAATAAAGAAATAAGCCTGTACAGAAAGTATACAGCCATGCAATATGAAAAATAGAGACATTTATTGAAGAAGATGCAAGATAGAAGAAACATTGTACATAGGACATAGGCCTCAGTCCCCTTCAAAGTAGGGACCGTGGGACCTCACACAGTTCTCCAAGTGTCTCTTCGACTGTTCAAAACACTCTATAAAATCTTTTGTTGGAATTGCCATCAACTGCCCTGCCATATTTTCTTGAATCTCATCAATGGTCTGAAGTTTCTTGCCTTTCAAATGTGATTTTAGTTTTGGGAAAAGCCAGAAGTCTCAGGGTATCAAATCTGGGCTGTTGGGGGGCTGATCACTGGGTGATTTGATGTTTTGCTAAAAACCTCTGCAGGAGATGTGATGCATGAGTGGGCGTGTTGTTGTGGTGAAGCTACCAATCACCAGTTGCCCATAGCTGTGGTCATTTTCATCATATTGCATCTCTCACCCAATGAAGAACATTGAGGTAATACTCCTTATTAATTGTTTTGCCTGGGGGGCATACTCATGGTGGACAACACCTTCCCAATCAAAAAACACAGTTAACCTGGTTTTGATCTTGCTGTGACTTTGCCACATCTTCTTCAGGGGTGGAGAACCAGGAGACTTTCATTGAGATGACTGGGCCTTTGTTTCCAGATCATAGCCATAGACCCATGGTTCATCTCCAGTTATGATCTTCTTGAGCAAATCTGGTTCATTGGTAGCAGTTTGAATTAAATCATTAGCAACTGCAGCACGATGTTCCTTCTGCTCTGGTAGCAGAAGCCACAAATGAATTTTGCCACTACACATTTCATGCCAAGATCCTGCATCAAAATCTTGGACACAGTAGTTTTTGGAATCTCCAGATCAGCTTCTAGTTCTTACACTGTCAGTCACCAATCTTTGTTGATTGCAGGCTGTACACATTCAACACTCTCAGTTGTTCTGCTTGTTGCAGGCCTTCCAGAAGGTGGATCATTTTCCACAGATTCACAATCATCTTTGAAGCATCTGTACCACAGTATTATCTGTGCTGCACTCATTACATAATCCCGAAAGCCTTCTGAATCATCCAAATAGTTCCCATGGAGGAAGGTTCGAACTTAACACAAAATTTGATGCAGATTCATTGTTCTACTCACTCAGTCATTTTGAATGCTATGACCACACAGTACACAAGCTCATTCAATAGCGGCCTCTACCACCTCCCACTGACTAGTACAATGAAGTCATCATTGTTCACACATATGCATTTCAGTTCACTGTCCTTGGGTGTCAGGTTACATCGATGTTGGGTGATAATGATTCTCATTATATTAACATGGCTGGCCTTTTTCCAGACAGACCTCATAAGTGTTGCAATCTTAATCTACTATAGACCAAACCATTGTGACAAGATTTCCCTATATAATTAGCAGCACCACTACAATATGCCAGCAAATTAAAACGAGAAGAAAATAATCAATTTGATGTCCTAAACATAATTAACTACAGTGTATGAATTTGCTTAACTTTAGATATTGTATGAACCATTAATACCATTTTGTGAGACCTTTTAAATTATTAAACATTTTTAAATTCCCTTTGGGAGCAAGGCACTGTTATTGAAGAGATATGGGGAATTTTGGGGGGAGAGATAAGGATTAAAAATTAATGTTGTCACAGGCCTTCTGCTTAGCAGCTTGCTTACTTTGACCTAATGGTGCTGATAAAGTAATTCTGATAGCATTATTAGCCTATTTCTATACAACTAGGCCAATTGACCAGAATACAATCAATATTTTTTCCCAGTTGTCAAGACAGCCAATCACCATGGTTTTGATTGGATCACTGTGTGGTCGATCTAATTCATTAGTTAAGATTACTGTATAACCACACTTGGAGAAACTCAAATGCAAGTTAGTAGACAAGTGCCAAGTAGTGGAAAAGCTCTATAAGAGCAAGCTCATCAAATGATTTCTGCAAGTCATTATTTATGTTCAGAATTGATTCAATGAGTAAAGTATATTGAAAGGTCTAGAAGATATGAGTAGAAAGAATGCTTTTTAAAATCTAAAGTGAAAACATGTTAGCATTTATTAAAGTCTGTTTCAGTATTAGAATTTATTTATTCAATGAGCATTTGTAAAGCACCTACAGTGTGCAAAACACTGGGCACTAAGAAATGAGTAGACATTTTCCCCGACCTTGAGAAGTTCACAATCAGTGGCCAGGGTTGGGAAGTAGATAAAGAATTAATTATGTTGTGATGTAGTAAGTTTTATTTTATACACACACACACTTATATGAAGATTGCATGTAATGAAAGCATAAAAATAAAATAAAAATCTGGGGAAATCAAGGAAGGCTTCACATAGAAGGTGATATTTGAAGTATGAATACAAATTTACCAGGCACAAAAGAACAAAATGTGTATGAACACAGAGGCACTAAAGGGCGTGGCATATTCTCTCAACTGTAAGAAATTGACTAAGTGATCGCATCTTAAGAGACAGGTAAAAGATGATATTAAAAATTATTTGGGGCTATTTGCAAGAGTGTCAAATACCATGCTACAGAGTTTGGATATTTTTCTCATGAATATGTTGACCCACCAATTCATTTGTCAATGTGATAAGATTTGTGCTTTAGAAAGGCAACTCTTAGGGCATTGCTGAACATGGATTGGAATTCATTCACTAATTCAACAATATTTATTAAACGCATACTAATTGTAAATCAAGTGGTGGAAATAAAAAAGACCAATAAATCACAGTGCGTGCCCTAGAAAACGCAGATGGGTAGAAAGACAGATGTGCAAACAATTACAATTCAATATAGTATGTCTTATATTATAATGATGTCCAACATACAATGAGAATATAAAGGAAAGAGTGCCTAAGTTATCTTGAGTAAGTTGATTAAAGCTTCATGAGTATGTGACAATTGAGCTAAGTCTTATAGGTTGAGTAGTAATTTTTCACCTGTGCAGAGAAGAAAGACTTTTTGGCATAAGGAAAATCTAGAGGCGACTTACATTTTTAGTATGGCAGAGTAAAGTTGATCTTTCCCTTTCTTTTTTCTAAAATCAGCCAAATTTAACAAAGTAAATGAAAAACAGAATAACTTTCTGTCTGGACCACAATGAATGGATAAATATTGCTAAGTGCCCTAATGATCAAAAAATGTAGGAATATGCCTAGAAATAATAATTTTCAGACAAACCAGAGCATGCTTCTCCCAAAGTAATCAGGTCATGCTATGAAATAAACCAACAGTTCTTTATTTAGAAAAATGGGAATAGGTTCTATAGACTGTTGCCTAGGGCCAGTCACAGGCAGCATCTGACAAAGGCTGCCTGCACCAGAGTCTTTGCAGATCTACCTAACACATAGAAACAAGCACAAAGAGGCAGCCAAAATGGAAAGACAAAGAAACAGGCCCCAAACGAAAGAATAAGAGAATTCTCCAGAAGAACTGAATGAAATGGAGTCAAGCAATTTATCATTTATAGCATTTGGAATAATGATTATAAGGATACTCAACAGCATGAAAAAAGACATAGAAACCATATAAAGGACCAGCCAGAAGTAAAGAATGCAATATCCGAGATAAATAATACACATAATAGTAGGTTAGATGAGGCAGGGAATCGAACTGGCGGTTCGGAAGACAGGGGAGTTAAAGCCTGAACAAGGAAATGCATACATGCCCCATCTTTGCAGCAATCATTTTGAGAAATGATAGAGGAAAGAGCTTTGACTTTGAGTAGTCCTACAGTTTCCAATATTAATTGAATGGAGATGGAAGCTCAAAGAGTGCTCACTTGCTCGCTCTCTCTCTCACACATGCATGAACCCATGCTCACACCATATCCAAGGGAGCTTCATTCTGAACCAGGGAGAATTCCCGTTAGGAACTCTGCATGGCTTTCCCCCTCCATGAGCCTACTACTAATAGGTGATCTAGGAAGAACTAAGCTCATTCAAAGATGAGTTTAAAGAAACCTTTGGGACAATATGAAGTTTTGTATTTGCTGCTGCTTCTCTTTTCTCCCTTCCTCTAACTGGAACGTATATATAGGTAATGGTGCTATCTCAGTAATTTTGGGCCACTGATGGAGACTATGTTTTGAGGATGGCAGAGCAATAAAATGGAAGGAACCTGAGTCACCAATGATTTAATGACTGTAAAGATGCCATACCAACTCTGAACTACCTATCCATGTATTTACATGAGAGTGAAATAAACTTCTTTTTGGTTTTAGAAACAAATTTCTGTCACTTAGAACTGAACTGAATCCTTATTAATACACTCATCTACTATAAGGAAGAAATTCTCAGATTGTATCACAAAATGTACCAAATGTCTGGTAGGCAGCATTCTTACATGGCCCCTGTGGTCTCCACTTCTTCTTGTTATTCCTGGGTTATGTTAGGTTACATGGCAAAAACAGTTTTGTGGATGAAATTAAGGTTAGTAACCAGTTGACTTTATGATTGGGAGATTGCCCAGGTGTACCTTAACTTAATTGCAGGTGTTCTTTCAAATCATAGAGTAGCTAGTGGCAGAAGAAAGTCAGAGAGACCTGAAGAGTTAGAAGGACTCCATGTGAAGAAGTTTCTCTGTTAATGAAATGGATGAAGCCATGGGGTAAAGGCCTCAGAGTCGTCTCTAGTTGCTGAGAGTGGTACTTGGCCAACAGAGAACAGTAAAATAGGGGAACTCATAACTACAGCTACAGGGAATGATGTTAGACAAGGACCTTGAGCTCCAGATGAGAATGCAGCCTAGTCTACACCTTGGTTTGAGCTCTGCATCATGTCCTATTGTTGTCTCTGTTTTCCAGGTATTGGACCCTAAAACTCCATTCCTTACTGCTACTAACTTTTATGCATTATGCTTTTGAAATTCTAGCCATATCCATCCTATCTTCTCTCAACAGCCACCAACCTAGTTCAGGCCTTCATCATTTTGTGATTGAATGGCCCTAATAACATCATAGAGTGTTTCCCTAATACACATTCCCTGCCTCGCCCATCCCATAGCCTATTCTATATTAAACTATATTGTTTCAGCTTTTATCACATCATTTCTTTATTCTAAAACCTTCTTTTACTTCCTAATTTGTTTTATAAGTTTAAACTTTTCTTCTGACATTTAAAATAATCCATAATCTGACTCCTGTTAATCTCCCCAGTTTAATTTCTCCAGTGTGCAAATTCTGTTAGAGTCAGTTCTGCCTCTTCTGCACTTCACTTAGGTTGTTCTCCTGAGAATAGGCTCGAATCTTTTCTCTATTTAACCACATCCTACCCAGTTTTCAAAGTGTATCTCACATATAGGGTCATCAGGTGTCTGCTTGCGATGTATTCCAGTCCACATTGACCTCTTTTTCTTTTTTTTAAAAAGATTTTATTTATTTATGTCCAGACACAGGAGAAGGGAAGATAGAGAGAGAGAAACATCAGTGTGTGGTTGCCTCTTGCACGGCCCCCACTGGGGACCTGGCCTGCCAGCCAGGCATGTGCCCTGACTGGGAACGGAGCCTGCGACTATTTTGTTTGCAGGCCAGCTCTCAATCCACTGAGCCACACCAGCCAGGGCTGACCTCTTTTTTTTTTTAACTCCTGCAGTAGTCCTATTCTGTACTATCTCTAATTGTTTTCTTAACTCCACAGTACCTATACTGTCTGTCATTGTTCTTAATATGTACTTGTGTATGCATGTAATATTTTCCTATCTAGTTTATAAGCTCCTTGAGAACAAGAAGAATGTCGTGTACTTCTTTGACAATCCTTCAGTACTTATCTCAATGCTTTGTGTAATGTTGACATGCACATAAATAGTTATTTATTGATTTCACGCAGTGAGTGTAGTTGGTAATGTGTTTGTTAGTCAAAAGGACCCTTATTGATGCCTCTCCAAATCAGACAATAACTGTCATATCTGCCTATTCTGTAAATACATATTTTTAATGAACTGTTACTAATGTAAACACATTATATAAGCCATGCCCTTAGGTCCATGTTTTGTTTTTATTTTTCCTGACTCCCCACTTGTTTCCATAATGGGCTGATTCTAAACTGAGAGTGGTACTTCTGACTTTGCTGAGTTAATTTTTGATACATTTCTGCAATAATTCTATATGCTGTGATTACTAGTTGGTTGCACTTGAACTGAGTTAATAAAATGATAGTTCTTTAAGGCTACTATAGCAAAGTGGATATACTTTTCAAGTAAATTGTGCTTTCTCTTGTGGTTTTTAGCAAGTTTCATTCTCACAGTGAGCATCTTGTTTTTCTTTAAAATTTTTCTTGTGTAAGTGTGCATGTGCACGCGCATGCATTAGTGTGTGTATCAACTAATATCCTTTCTTTTGAGAGCAACAGATCACGCAGTTCAGTCTGGACTAAGGACAAGGTGGATGGTTCCAGGTATATACTTGTCTTCATGTATGGCTTGTTCAGGGCTCAGTTTATGTCACCTGTATCCATTCGTACCTGTCTCTTGGCTCAGCTCTACTCCCTCGGTGTTAGCTACATTGTCACGCTGTGTAGTGATGGCAACAACTCTTCCAGTGAGGGAAGAAAACCTTCCTTTTTTACCCAAACTAGAAAATGTGTAAGTGCATCTCATACCCTTTTGGATAGTCATTTGCCCATTCACCATGGCCAGAAGAGTGAGATTTGCTGATTATTTAGACCCATGAAAGGCCCACCTGTGGAGCTGCGAATTAGGTCAACCTGCCTCCAAATATGAGAGTTGGATAGAGGGAGTTTTCAAAATTTAAGGTATAGTTTTACAAAAAGAAGATTGAAAAATACTGACTAGCAAAAGCAGCAGCTCACCACCAGTCTGGCTTAGCGGTTATTTTTTCTGATCTGTGCTTCACATTTAGATTGCTTCTGAACCTCTTGTTTTTGGGAGAATTCTCTTCTGTGTATGTGTGTATGTGTGTATGTGTGTGTGTGTGTGTGTGTATGAATGAGTCATTTTAAGAAAAAAACATAAAAATACAAATAAAACACAGTTATTAAAATAAATGTAAGCATATTACATTAATCTACTAAACAACAAGGACTTACATGTTAATAGAAAAAAAGTTCACATGTATTGTTCCCAAGACATGCTCTTGAAACAAAAATGAAAGTGTAGTAGTGTCGACTCAGTGGTGGGCACACAATGCAGTTTACAGATGATATATCATAGAATTGTATACTTGAAATTTGTATAGTTTCATTAACCATCACCCCAATAAATGTAATTATAAAAATATGGGCCCTGGCTGGTGTAGCTAAGTGGATTGAGCGCGGGCCTGGAGATCAAAGGGTCGTTGGTTTGATTCCCAGTCAGGACACATGCCTGGGTTGTGGGCCGGGTCCCCAGTTGGGGGCACCTGAGGGGAAACCACACATTGATGTTTCTCTCCCTCTCTTTCTCCTTCCCTTCCCCTCTCTCTAAAAAATAAATGTAAAAAATCTTTAAAAAACATGCTATAAACCATGCTATACAAGGTAAATGAAAGGAATAAACCATGCTATACAAGATAAATGAAAACTAACAAAAAACAGATAAGTAATGTCAATGTCAGACAAAGAAGAATTCAAAGTAAACACACATTAAATGAGAGAAAAATGTTTTCTTAAGATAGAAGTTATGATTTACAGTGAAGCGGGCATGTACTGCTATGAACCTAGAGTATTATACCATATTTAGAGGAATAAATATTTACCGCATTTGAAGGAATAACTATATATAAATACCTGAGAAACTAAAAGATCTCATTGTAAGAGGCTGTATTTATGAACCATTTACAAAAATTGGTAATGAGGGAAACTGAATAGATCCCTGAATGTTTAGTTTGAAACACAAAATTACTGTTTTCACATGTCGCAAAGCAACTTCCTACAGACAGACCCAACCAGCAGAATGGACTATTCTCTGCCCATTGCAACAGAGTTGTGAATACACAACTAAAGATTAAAATACATTTCCCCTTGGAAAATAATTATTTAAATACTTTTTATTTTATATTATTCATTGTTGTTCAAGTACAGTAGTCTCCATTATCCCCCCACCATTCCCCCACCCCACCCATCCCTGCCTCCCACCCTTGATGCTACCCCCCCTTGGTTTTGTCCATGTGTCCTTTATGGTGGTTCCTGTATGGTTCCTGTAAACCCTTGACCTTTTTCCCCCATTATCCCCTCCCACCTCCCCTCTGGTCACTGTCAGTCTGTTCTTTATTTCCACGTCTCTGGTTATATTTTGCTCGCTTGTTTGCTTTGTTGATTAGGTTCCACTTATAGGTGAGATTATATGGTATTTTTCTTTCATCACCTGGCTTATTTCACTTAGCATAATGCTCTCCAGATCCCTCCATGCTGTCACGAAGGGTAGGAATCCTTCTTTCTTTCTGCTGCATAGTATTCCATTGTGTAAAGGTACCACAGTTTTTTAATCCACTCATTCACTGATGGGCACTTAGGTTGCTTCCAGCAGGTGGCTATTGTAAATTGTGCTGCTATTAACATTGGGGTGCATAGGTTCTTTTGAATTGGTTTTTCAGTTCTTAGGGTATAATCCCAGCAGTGGAATTGCTGTGTCAAAAGATAGTTCCAGTTTTAGTTTTCTGAGGAAGTTCTATACTGTTTCCCACAGTGGCTGCACCAGTCTGCATTCCCACCAACAGTGCAGTAGGGTTCCCTTTTCTCCACATCCCCTCCAACAGTTATCTGTTGCTTTGTTCCTGATGGCCATTCTGACCGATGTGAGGTGGTATCTCATTGTGGTTTTAATTTGCATCTCTCTGATGGCTAGTGATGCTGAGCATCCTTTCCTATATCTCTGTGCCCTTTGTATGTCCTCCTTGGAGAAGTGTGCTCTTCTGTTTTTTAAGACAGTTTTATTGAGACATAGTTGACACCCCATACATAAAGCTCAGTGCTTTTCAGTATATTCACAATTATACGCAACTATAACCACAGTCAATTTTAGAAATTTTCATCACTTCTAAAAGAAACCCCCTACCCTTTAGCTATCACCATCCATCCCAGCCCTGTATCTCCCAGCCCTAAGAAACCAATAATCTATTTGTTGTCTTTATATATTTGCATATTCTGGACACTTTATACAAACAGACTCATATAATATATGGCATTGTGTTGACCTTCTTTCACTTAGTATGATTTGAAGATTTGTCCATGATTTAATGTGCATTAGCATTTCATTCCTTTTAGTTGCCAAATAATAGTCCACTGTATGATACAATGCATTTTGTTAATCCATTCACCAGGTGATGGATATTTGGGTTGTTTTTCCTTTTGTCATTCTGTTTCACAGGGAGTTTTCTCTTTTTTTTCTTTTATGTTTGCATTGTTCTATTTGCTGACTTTTTTATCCTCTTCAAGATTTATATGCATCTATATATCATTTTTTCTCAGTTGAGAATTATTTGTTCTCCTGAGACTGAGGTAAATGTGTTTTTTTTCCCTAAGATAAAAATAATCTTCTGTCATATCTGTGGTCATGAGTAAAGCTTTTCTCTAATCTCTGTGAGATGTAGAGTCAGCTCCTAAAACAGGAACTTTCAAACTTTTGGGGGGCAGTGATCCAAAATTAGAACTCAAATTTCTACTGTAACACAGTAAACTCATGTGTGTATATACATTAAACAAGTTTCACAAAACAGTACAGACAATGCACTATGATACCCTGTCCTATTCTATTCTAGTCTACCCTACCCTATCTTACCCAGCCCTACCCAACTCTACCCAACCATGCCTGACCCTACCCTACCCTATTGTATTCTACCTTACTTTCTCTTACCCTACCTTGTCATATTTCAATTGTTTTAAGTGTGCCTTTCGTGACCCCATACATTGATCTACAACCCACCTGAAGTTTCTACCCTGACCCTGAAGTTTCAGAACACTGTCCAGATCCTTTCTTATCTTTCTGAGGTGATGGCTCAAGAATGATTTTATCTTTTACTGTCTGATACCCATCAAATGCTGTTGGGTAATACAAAGCCCCTACACTGACAACTCTGTTCTCAATCTGATGACCTTGAGAAGCAAAAGAATACATTTTGGCATATTATTGATCATGTTAGGAACACCTAGAGTAACTGTGCTGTGTATATGACCCCCTTCTCTTGGGAATGAACTTTCCCATTATCCCTCACAATTTTTATTTGTATCAGAAATCTAATATTTACCATTTAAAGTTGTTACCATGACCAACTCTTTGTGGGCCTTCCCATCTGTATTTTAAAGGATGCCTTAAGGTGATAAGGTTCTTCTGGAGTGACAGGTCCAAAGGAAGCACAAGCAAAATGTTCCCTATGGAAACTAGAGTAACCTGAAAGACTGTTCAGACTCATTTCTCATATGACCTGCGTTGCTAAATTTGGCTTTAACACCTTAGGTTCTACAAGGAAGGATAATTGCCAGTCAAAATTGAAATGGCAGTGAGTAAAATGTGTCTTTAGGATACAATATGATAATATATTAATAGTAACATATTTTTGATAGCAACATATTTTTTCAAAAAGCTTCAAGTCCCACCACCTTACATAATATACCCCTTCATTGTCCCTCAATAGGACACTCTTATTCTCTTCCTATGATGTCTTTATTGCTGATTTTAATCTTCTCCCACTCCCACACCTCTCCCCAAACAATATAAGCTGGGAAAATTCCCTGCAAAGTACCCCCTTATATCCTAGGGACAATTTTTGTATTCCCCTTGCCTTTATGCCTCCACCACTCTTCCCCCAGAGTCTTCTTTCCCCTGTTGTACTTGTGACTGTCATTCCAAGCATTTAAAATGTAAATTAACAGATATAGTCACACCTCAGTACTCGTTGGCTTCAGAACTTGTTAGACCCTGTACTCGTCACATTTTGACTAGAAAAAAATGTTTCAGCACTCAGCACTTGCTTGGGACTCATCACACTTGCTAGATCTTGTATGAGTCATGACACCACCTCGCAAGAGAAAATGCTGCATTGTTCAGTACTCCTTGGTTTTGGCACTCATCATAAGTTCTGGAACAAATTAACAAGTACTAAGGTGCCACTGTAACAGAATCTGGATTAGAGGGAAGGGCAGAAACTTCAACTTCCTTTTTTTCCTCTTCATCTGTCTTCCTGATAAGTTAGAGAACTGAATTTTGTATTGCAAAATTAAAATTGAGAGGTAACCACACACATGGAGAGGCTGAATGAATCCAGAAAAGAAAACAGCATCGATATTAGAATTCTCCAGCTTGTCACATGTCCCTCACGTTACTTACTCTGTCCTTTTTAAAATCTATACTTCCAGCATGGTTCATAACAGCTTCATAAAACATTCAATTTTAGTCATTTTTTGGTATGGCGTTATCATTTCCATGGGTGGAGAATTTCACACAAAGCACTGCATTTAAGTCATGCCCAATAATTGCTAGGAAAAATGGTTTGGTGTGTGTGTGTGTGTGTGTGTGTGTGTGTCTATTCTAAATGCAGATAATGCCCAAATCAGGTCAGAAAATAGAGAAAGGTCATAGATAAATATGTTTAATGTAAATCCTGACTTCAGTTAAGGTCTGTGACTTATAAATACAGGAAAAGTTAGATACCAGTTGTCAAATGTAAAATATATGAAAGTCTCACAGACTTCTCAAATAGCAAATACACTTTCAATTATTTGGGGGCAGTAATGACTTTGATTAAGCCAGAACATCTCAAAATAACAATAATGAAATTGATGTAGGATAGAAGACTATAAAGGAAACTTGAATTAATGCTTTTTTTCTTCAGGGATGTTAGCTAATATTCAGTTTACATATTCGGTATAAAATATTCTGCACATGTCCAGTTGCAAAAATAATTATTTTTAACCCAATTCAATTTTATGTTTTTATATTATTGTACAGACAGAGTTTAATGCAGTATAGCTGGACTCGTGTTATCTTGTATTGAATAAGATTATCCTACTTGCCCAGAGTTAACATATTTTACTACTTTGAAAGTCATTATTTAAACTTAAATGTGTTTTCCACTATTTTGTGTAGCAACAGTTTAGAGTGTCTGTTCAGTTGAAGTATGCCTTTAGATTGTGAGATTCTTTATCCAAATACTATTTACAGAACATATTTTCTATTGTTCTGTAGTGGTAAGTTTTTTTCTATAATTGGTATTTTAATGTTTTGGGGCCATGAACTATATGTCCTAGATTTATGTTCCCTCTTATTTTTCCTTGGGACTGCTAAATTTAGGTGTTTATATATATATATATATATATATATATATATATATATATATATATATATATATATATTTTAGAGAGTGGGGAAGGGAGAGAGAAAGAGAGGGAGAGAAATATCAGTGTGTGGTTGCCTCTCGCACTTGCCCCACTGGGGACCTGGCCTGCAACCCAGGCATGTGCCCTGACTAGGAATCGAACCGGCGACCCTTTGGTTTGCAGCCCACGTTCAATCCACTGAGCTAACCAGCCAGA
>PVJI01016811.1:15389-37389 GCA_004026765.1 Micronycteris hirsuta
TTTTTTTTTTTTTTTTTTTTTTTTTTTTTTTAAATTTTATATTTTGTGCTTTTTTTTAAGACTTTATTTTTATTTATTTTTAGAGAGAGGGGAAGGGAGGGAGAAAGAGAGGGAGAGAAACAGCAATGTATGGTTGCCTCTCACATGGCCCTCATGGGGACCCGGCCCGCAACCCAGGCATGTGCCCCGACTGGGAATCGAACCGGGACCCTTTGGTTCCCAGCCCACGCTCAATCCACTGAGCTACACCAGCCAGGGCTTTCATACACTTCTTGACTGGGGACCGAACCTACAACCCAGGCATGTGCCCTGACTGGAATCAGACCAGCGACCCTTAGCTTTGTAGGATGACACCCAAATAAGTGAGCCATACTGTTCAGGGCTGCCTTTCTTTCTTGACAGAATACTCATCTGAAAGCCTAACTTCATGCTTTCTTGACCTTCTTTAAGCCAATGATCATTGCCTTCGCTCTACTTAAGCAAGTCACTTCCACTCCTTCCCTCTCACTAAATCACCTCTGGTATCATCAGGAAGAACTGTTAGGTCCTTCCCTGGCTGGTGTAGCTTAGTGGATTGAGCATCAGACTGTGAAGCAAAGAGTCACTGGTTCAATTCCCAGTCAGGGAACATGCCTGGGTTGCAGGCCAGGTTTGTAGCAGGGGATGTGTGAGAAAGCAACCACACATTAATATTTCTCTTCTTCTCTTTCTCCCTCCCTTCTTTTCTAAAAATAAATAAATAAAATCTTAAAAAAAAAAAAGAACTGTCAGGTCCTCACACCTCCCCAGCTATGTATTTACTGTTTAGACATTCTCATGCTTTATTTCTTACTAATCCTAACACATTTTATACCATGAACTCATTGACACCCTTGTGTCATACCATCTTGCCAATCCTAAACTTTGAATCATTTTCATTCAGTGTTCTCTTTCTTCTATCCACTATTATGTTAATTATTTCCAAAGAATATCCTATACCTGATAGACTGCTATCACTGCAAATTCATAATAGCCATTCTTAGCCAAGCCTTTAAGACCACCCCTATTCCTTTCATTTTGTCCCTAAGCCAGCTCTCTTTCAAAGTACCCCATTCTTAATGCTCTAACACCACTGTCTTTGAACCACTTACTTCACCACTCCCTCACAGACAGCAGATGTTGCTTACTACCTCATAGACAAAATAGACACCATTAGTCATAAATTCCATCAACTTCATATCACCCCACCTTCAACATACCTGTATTTATACTTGGTCTTACCAACATATTCACAGTCAGAAATAGCCTTTCCCATTTTCTTTTTTTAAAAAAGATTTTATTTATTTTTAGATAGAGAGGAAGACAGGGAGAAAGAGAGGGAAAGAAATATTAATGTGTGGTTGCCTCTTAAGCGTCCCCTACTGGGGACCTGACCTGCAACCAAGGCATGTGTCTCTACTGGGAATTGAACCTGTGACCCTTCGGTTCACTGGCTGGCGCTCACTCCACTGAGCCACACCAGCTAGGGTGCCTTTCTCCTTTTCAATGTCAACACTCATTTTTTGCTTACAATCCTGCATACTCCTCACCTCTTCTGGTGTGGTGTAAGCCTTTAGTTCTATCTCACTTGTGTTATTAATTTCTCTATTGTCTTGTAAATATTTCCTTCATAATTCAGCTCTCAGTTATCACATATGACTCCTTAATTTTTTCAGATCTGTACTTAAATATGATCTGCTCTTTCTAAAATTACATGATCTAAAATTACAACTTCAGATACCTTATCCACACATGTAATTCCTACCCTCTTCTTTGCTTTAATTTTCATTTTAGCCCTTGTTGCCATCTAACATTCCTTAATTTGTCTTAATTATTTATCAGCTTCCCCCCGCCTAGAATATAAACTCCATAGGGTCGAGATTCACTTGGAATCCTTATCAGCTATAATTATGTTTAGCATAGGGTAGGAACAAAGTATTTATTGAATAAAATGAATAAATAAACTATAGTTTGACTTCTATTTTCAGGAATCTAGTAGTCATAAAGGTCAGCACTGATGTCTTAGCCAAATCTTCACTTTATGGAAAACAGTATGGAACTTCCTTAGAAAAATGAAAATGGAACTGCCTTTCGACCCAGCAATTCCACTACTGGGATTATACCCTAAGAATCCTGAAAAACCAATTCAAAAGAACCTTTGCACTCCTATGTTCATAGCAGCACAATTCACAATAGCCAAGTGCTGGAAACAACCTAGGTGCCCATCTACAAATGAATGGATCAAGAAACTATGGTACATATACACAATGGAATTCTATGCAGCAGAGAGGAAGAAGGATCTTATACCCTCTGCAACAGCATGAATGGAACTGGAGAGCATTATGCTAAGTGAAGTAAGCCAGGCAGTGAGGGACATATACCATACGATCTCACCTTTAACCGGATCATAACCAACAAAAGCAGAAAGCAAGCAAAACATAACCAGAGACACGGAAATTAAGAACAGTCTAACAATAGCCAGGGGAGAGGGGGGTGGGGACAATGGGGAGAAGAGTTTTCAGGAATCACTGTAGAGGACACATGGACAGAACTAAGGGGGAGGAGGGAGGCTGCGGGGGTGGGATGGGAGGGGAAGGGAGTGGGGAGGGGAGAGGCTGCAAATAACTGTAATTAAACAAAAAAATTAATAAAAAAACAAAAAAAATAAAATAAAATAAAACAAATCTTCACTTTAGTTTTCATCCTACTTGAATGTTAGTGGAAGTTATCACTGTTGTCTAGTTGTTCCCTTGGGGGGACTGATGGATTTCTCTAGGTTCTTCAAAAAGTTTAGACTCCTTCACTGATGTCTCTTCATCATTCTGCCCTTTAAAGGTATCAGTGTTCTTCAGATGTCTATCCTTGGACATGTTCATTTCCTTTTTATACTTCTTTTCTGACAAATACCCATGCCCATGATTTTAAACACTGTCAGTGGCTTCCTAGTCTACATCTCTAGGCACCGTTTCCGTACACAACTATTTCTGTCTCCTCTTGGCCATCTAGAGGATGGCCCACATGTTCTTCAGATTCAGTGCAGCCAACACCAATTCATTAGCTTCCCTTCTTTAGGAATGCCTTGTTTTAATTAATGGCATGAACATCTGTCCAGTCTCTCAAGGTATGTGCATTTTATATTTATTCTAGGCTCCTTCTTCTTCCGTATTTTCCATTCTGCTCCAGATTCTTACAACTCTACTTTCCAATTCCATTTCTAGAATATTCCCCCTCTTTCATGTCTAACACCTCTGCCTGAGTTTAAACCCTCATAATTTTTCACATGTGGCACAACAGTTCCCTAACTGACTTTTCTACTCTCAGGTCTGCAGTTATCTGATCCAGCTTTTACACTGTCACCAGAAATACCTTTGTCCATGCACATTTTCCCAGGCTAGTCCGACCGTACTGAAACATTTAATGACTGTCCCTTACATTATGAGATAACCTCGCCTCAACCTGCCTGTCTAACCTCTGAAACTCTACAGAGAGATTCATTTATTCAGTTTTCCTTCAAGTATACCAAGCTTTTTCATGAATCTACACATACAGTGTTTTTAACCTGGACTATCAATTTCTTTGTCCTACAGCTAGCAAGCCTGTAAGCACTATTGAATAGCCAGCTCATTTACCAGGCCTTCTGTAAATCATCTCCACGTCTCCCAAGCAAGTCACTTTCCTCTGTGACCTTACAACATTCTATTTTAAAAACATGTTTGCATTGTGTTTTAGCCATTTGTTCAGATGTTTGTCTCCATGAGCTCCCCACTGTCTAGTAATTAAGATAGCCTACCTGAGGAGATAGAACCTATACTTAAAGGATTGCATAGTGTAAGTTACGAAACGATGATCATCATAGGAGAGAAATAGACTAGGAATAGAAAAATGGAACCAAGGAGGATTGGCTTGGATGGTCAGGGAGGGCTGCACAGAGTAAGTGCGATTTGAAGGCTGAATGGGTTTTGGATCCATCAAGAGGCAAGGACCCAGCATTTCACTCAAATATGCTCTGAGCCAATATGAGAAAATTCAACTGGAACAAAAAGGTCAGGTAGAAGAGTGGTGAGATGTATATTGGGACAGGGATATCTGAACTTGATTGTGGGTTGCCTGAATATACTGAATTTATTACTGTGCTGTATATGTATGGGCACAGGCACATGCATGCTGTTTAGATACAAGATAGATTTTGATCTATCATCTGTTCCTTTCTATCCATTCTCATCCTCAAATGACCAGTTTTAAACCAGAAGTTTTCTAACGTCCTTAGAGAATCTATCTGATTATCCTCCTACATTATGCTGTGTTACTCAAAGCAGTCCTCCTGGAGTCTGCTCAGTTCATTTTGACCTCAGTCTGTGATCTCAAGGGCCAAATTATACATTGCACTGATTCTGAAGGGAAAGCAGAAAGAAAAGAGGTCAGAAATGGGGTAAAATGTGGATCACCGAGATCATATTCTTGCTGTGACAACAATTTTCGGCTGATAAGATGAAGAGGCAATAAAAGCAGCAGTGCCTATGGTTTTGCAGTTCGAACCGCAAACTGTGGTCCTATTGTTGGACGTCCCTCTTGCTCTCTAGTTGTCTCTTTATTCAGAAGTCTAAGTTAATTAAACTTGGCTCTTCCACTGTTTGAATGCCAATTTCAGATGCCTGGGGTGAGAAAACCACGACCTATAAAATTAGTCAAAATGCGCATTCTAAGAGAGTCGTCACAATTGATTGTGATATTTCATAACACCCTCTCGTCCTAGTATTCCTGCTTACTTCTGTACTGTTGTTTCTAATTATTATCTGTTGAGATTAGTGATGTGCCCTTTGCTTCCTGGCATGGCACATTGTACAGATGCTTCATGGTAGAACTTTAATTTGTTCATGATGACACCCTTTCTGCCTTTGCCCATGGGAAGAATAAAATTGAGTCATTCTTTCTCTGGCCTTCTTCAGCCACATATCCTGTCAGTATGATGTTTATCTCAACTTGCCTATTGATGATTACATTGATTGTGTCATATTGTAGTCTGCAGCTCTGTGCTTCTGGCTTTTTAGTTGCGTAAGGTTTACTTCCTTTAATAAAAGGAAGCCCTTCTGAACTTAAAACTCATAGATCTCCTGATACCAAGGAACACAACTACCCCTGACATGGGTTATCAGCCACTGTATTTGGTGTAACTCAAAGAGGAAATTGTATGAATGGCTGAATGTCTGAAGCTGTGTGATAATGAGCCACATCGTAGCCAGGTTCTACTCGAACAACTCTCACTGAGTTCTTATCTGAAGTCACTACAAACAAGTGCTGGAAAATGTAACAGGTTTGGGGGAAGAGAGGTAACATTAGATCTATTACCTTTGGGTGCATAGCCAGACTACCAACTTCTCTTAATCATTGATTTTTTAAGTATTTTATGAAAAATAAGTGTGTAAATTCTGGATCATTTGTTGATTTC
The DNA here is from genome assembly GCA_004026765.1 of Micronycteris hirsuta. Taxonomy (NCBI): domain Eukaryota; kingdom Metazoa; phylum Chordata; class Mammalia; order Chiroptera; family Phyllostomidae; genus Micronycteris; species Micronycteris hirsuta. The sequence goes on from PVJI01016811.1 coordinate 20,854, forward strand.
TTATTTTTTTTTGTGTCTTGTTAAATGCTTAGCTACCTGCCAGCTATGCCGCTTTGGGCCAATTTGCTAATGTCTTAAAACCACAGCATCCTAATGATGGGACTAATGTGAGGACTTTGTAAGATAAGGAATGTAAATGCATACTACAGTGCCTAACATACAGAAAGAGATTTGTAAAGTTGAAGTGTGTGCATGTGTGAGTGGTTCAGCAGGAGGAAGTTGGTAGACGAAATAACTGATTGACTGTACTCTCTTGTCTTCTACTGGTTATTATGGGATCAGTGAAATTGAAGAACAAGGTAATTGTATTCGTTTTCTTTTTTTCATATTTCTCTTTTTTTTACTGTTGTTCAAGTACCATTGCCTCCATTTCCCCCCACCACTCTCCCCCACCCCAGCCATCCCCACCACCTATCCTCTATCCTACCCGCCTTTGGCTTTGTCCATGAGTCCTTTATACATGTTCCTTGATGACCCTCTCCCTCATTATCCCCTTCCACCTCTCCTCTGGTTACTGTCAGTTTGTTCTTAATTTCAGTGTCTCTGGTTCTATTTTGCTTGCTTGTTTGTTTTGTTGATTAGGTTCCTCTTATAGGTGAGATCATATGGTATTTGTCTCTCACTGCCTGTATTTATTTTCTTTTGCTGTGTAACAAATGAGCACAAACCTAAGAACTTAAAACAACATACATTTATTATCTCACAGTTGCTATGATCACGAGCCTGGGAACACCCAACTGGATTCTCTGCTCAGGGTCTCACCAGGCTGAAATCACAATGTTAGTTGGGACTGACGTCTTATCTGAGAATCCTCTTTTGAGTTCATGTGGCTGTTGGCAAAATTCAGTTCCTGCAGTTGTAGGACTGAGTTTCCCATTTTCTTGCTGGTTGTCAGTAGGGAATCACCCTCAACTATCAGTAACTCTCCAGGTCTTGCCACGTGGCCAGCACCACAGGCCCACTCACACCCATGGCAGTCTCTTCCGAAGTTAGCATCAGAAGGCGAGGGAGAGGAGACAAAGGAGTCTTATATGTATCAGTGAGAGGAGTGCAAGGAAATGGTGTATTATATGTATAAATGTAATCAGGGTAATAATGGCCCATCACTTTTGCCATAGTTTCTTAGTTAGAAGCAAGTCACAGGTCATGCTTCTAACATGTATGCTCAAAGGGAGTGGATTATATGAGGGCATGATCACCATGGTACACTCTAGGGTGTGGGACCACAGTACTCAAAGAAACAATGGATACTTCACTGGCCCCAAAACTATGAGAAATAATGTGGTGTCCCTTAACAATACCTTAACCTGCCTGATGAGAAGTAGTGTCAAGTGCTTCTCATTTGTTTTTCCTGAGGGTATGACTTTTGAAACTCATGTTTTGGAAATTATTGCAGTTGAATTTTAGTTTAATAGTTGTTATACAAATAACACATGATGATACACTTATTGTAAAAATGAGACAAACCATACAAAAGTATAATTCTGGAAAGTTCAGTATTCTCCCCCCAAACCTGTCCCTACCCATTCCCCTATCTAGAGATACTCAATGATAATAGTGCTGTCGGTATCCTCTAATGTTTCTAAAATCTACACTTAGGAATCATGTTATATGTGCTGTTCTATGACTTGTCTTTTCCCTTTCTAAACAATGCCCATTGGACATATTTCTATGACAGTATGTATAGATCTGCCTCTGCTGCTTGATATTCCTCTATATGTATGGGCAATTAGGCGATTTCTAATAGTTTACTTTTATGAATAACACTTCAGTGAATTTCATGTACATACGTATTTGTGCACCTGTGGAATTATCCTGTATGAATAGAAACGAATAGATTCCTTAGAAGTGGAATTGATGAGTTAAAGGTTATACGCATGTCATAGTTTGAGAGGAAAACAAATGAGAGATATCCGGCATTTATTCACTGCTAAAACGTCTTCCAAATAGACTCCATACATTTACAGTCCTCCCAACAGTGTCTATGGGAGCATGCCCATTGTTTTTCACAGAACAGTCTTCAAAGCAAGTGATGTATTACTTTTAGCAACTTGATAAGGGGAGCAATAGAAGCTGGCGAGCGTGGGAATGAATAAGAGTGGGGAAGCCTGAAGCTATGGGCAGGGGAAGTGCTCATTTGGCTGGCCACAGAAAATTTAGGAACACTAATAGTTTTTGAAAACAACTTTTTAAGGTTGTATTATATCAAGAGATGCTATCTCTTGTGATGTATAAAATTAGAGTACTCATTCTAATTCCACCCACATTATGTTCACATACCTGCATGTACGGGGAGGGACGGAGAATGAGATTGGCTCATTTAGAGAGGGAACATTTTAGGAACATAAAAAATATCATGGAATGTTGGTAATGCGTGTTATTAACTCAACAGCTCTAAGAGTCCTTCTTCAAAGCCATTTCCAAATCACCTATGATAACATTATTAGAGACCTCTTAAAACCAGTGAAATAGTTCTGTAAACTAGGTTATGTATCAGAGTACTAAAAAGCCTGCTGAGAGCTATCATGTGAAAGTGTCACAATGTGTACCCCTCAGAAAAGAAATGCAATTGCCTTGATATAATATATGTAGTAATGCCAAGAGATATATCAGAGGATGGTATTGCTCGAGCTGCATGGACATTTTTCAATTTGCTGACCACAAAGCCTATTCAGAATCTCAAGGCTCATTCCAGACTGTTGTGGTGTGTTGAGACCTGCATTTCTTGTTCAGGTTTCTGAAAGTAATTATGAATGTTGCAGAAATACTCAATTTTATTTAACGTCTGACAGCTACATTCTGATAACTACTCCCATTTAGTTTTCCTGTTTTGAATGAAAATATATAGGAGGAATGCAGCAAGCAAATAAGCCTTCTTTCTCCATGCTTTCGGTTTTGTACACACACACTTTCAATTAATTATGTCTACAATTTGTGGATCGATCATGTAAAGTGGTAATCTTGGCTTAGTCCAATTGGCTTAATCACCCTGAATTGCATGTCCAATACAGAAGTTATAGACACACTTATGGACGTACTACACTGCCAACGCTGAAAGTTGCTGATTACAGGATAGCGTTAGTGAATAATGTTCTGAAAAATTTGAAGATATTTTGTACACACGCAATTCTTAAAGAAATAGTTAAACAAGATTTATACTATGTCTTAAGTTTAGAAATAAATGACTATTTCAAATCAATTCTAATTTCCTGAAATACGTTATAGGGAAGCTGTAGTTTTGCACAGTACTATGCACTGTGAAAGGAAAACAGGCAATGTGTTAAGGACGTGCTGTGTGCCATATCCAGCTCCTGGTAGTCAATGATGCATATTAGTGTACACAAGGCTCTGGGAAGTCCTATAATAAAGAAACCTGTCTTGATGGGTCTAACATAAAGTTCTCCAGATTTATTGCTATTGAAAACTTTTTTTCTTAAAATACTTACTAACAGTTCCACACATTAGGAAATGCTGATTTAAGAGAGATTATTACTAGGATTATCATGATTTAGCTGGAAAAATATTTATCTCAACATTTACCATGCTAGGTTCATGTCATTCTTTTTGATTAATTTGATGAAAATGTTAATTCCTTTTAAAAATACAAATGTCCTAAAATATTAAGATGACCCATTTGGCTGGCAAATTGATGGCTGCTTTTGTTCATAAAACTCATCATGAAAGGCATATTAAAATTGTTGAATTAGCCATACTTGGGGCAAAAGAAGATTCTGGATAACCACACCCCTCATTTCAAAAGATTATTTTATTCATCTTAAATAAAAATGCAGCCCCCAGAAGATGGCATTTGATAAACCCTCATCTTTAAATTAATTTGTTTTTCCTGTTATCATTGTAGACTTTGCTTGTGAAAGATAATCTAAGGCCACCTCAGGAATTAGATAAAGGAGGACTGCTGAGTCACCTTCATCCAAGTGATGAACTGATAACTGTGACTGAAAATGGTGGTAAACTTAAAACAAAATAAAAAAGGAAATTACCGTCAGATGGAAGTGTAGCTTTGGAAGCTGAACCCTTATAAATTGTGTTGACGGGGAGCCTGCACCTGAACTATGGTGAATCACTTCACTTGGATTATATTTAATGGCAACTGGAAATATCCTTGTTCCTTATGTTTTTATTGTATGGCACTTTTTTGGTGGTTCAGCTCAGAAAGCCAAGTTTATTGGAAAGTACATTTGCAGTGTTTCATATTTTGTCTTTAAAGAAACAGTGGTCACCGCCTGCTGCTTGACACCAACTGATGTCGTTTCTCTTCCCAATCAAAAGAATCAGGTCAGCAATTTCCTAGCAGGACGAAAGAACTAACGGTTCCTTTTTTCATTGCACTATCTCATGGGCAAGGCTTATAACTCGTACAATTTGGGGCATACATCATCCTAACCTCCCTCCAACCGCCCCACTCTACTCAAGAAGAAAAAAGTATTTATACAATTGTCACAAGGCCTGAAATTCCATATTACCCTTTCCTTTGGGTCTGAATGAACTAATTATATTTCTTAGAAGGCTACGTTCTGGCCCAGTGCTTATTTGTGCAAAACTTCTAAACCTCTGTATTTGTTCTGTATCTGGAATATTCTTCTCCCCTCTCGCCTCCCCTATCCATTCACTCATCTCTTTCCCATCCTACCAGACTCCTGTGCATCCTTTCAATCTAAATATAGATGCCACTTTCTCCAGGGAACTTCCCCTGTCCCTCCTGTACATACCCAGTTTCTCTCTGTAATGTCCCCACCTTGTCACTGTTTTTTTTTAAAGCATAAGTCCCAGAGTTTTATTTTTTTAAACATGACAAAATGTAACTTCAATTTTTTAAATAATTAAAGATGTTAAGCACTGGCTGGTGTGGTTCAGTTGGTTGGGCATCATTCCCCAAAGCAAAAAGTTGCCTGTTTGATTCCTGATCAGGGCACCAGAAAAAAAGAAAAGAAAAGAAAAGAGGTGTTTGTTTTATTTTTGATGCTCTCACTCACCCCTCCAGGGATTCAGTGGTTCCTCAGCTGCAATGGGCCCAGTAGTCACCTGGAGTGCTTATGATGCACGCAGATTTCCAGACCATGGCCCCAGAGAGATCCTGTATTACATGGTCTGTGATGGGTTCATGTATCTGCAGTTTTTTTAATTTTGTTTTATTTTTTAAAGATTTTATTGATATTTATCCACTTTTAGAGAGAGGGGAAGGGAGAGACAGAGGGAGAGAAACATTAATGTGAGAAACATTGATTGGCTGCCCCCTCCCCTCACTGCACACACCTTGACTGGATACCGAACCCAAAACCCAGGTATGTGCCCTTGACAGGGGATTGAACTGGGGAACCTTCACCGTGCAGGGTGACACACAGCCAACTGAGCCACACCTGTCAGGGCATGAATCTACACTTTTAACAAACCATATAGGTAGGTCTGATGCAGATGGTCCATGTACCTCATTTTTAGAAACAGTGGGAATTTAAGAGTGCTACACAGAGAGAAAGCAATATAAATATATTAAAAGCAACACCATCTGCATTGAGCCCATTGTAGACACTTTCCTAAAGATACAATGCCAAATGCAGATTGTTTTCAAGGACCAGGTAAACAAACATGTTTTTATTCATGTTTACAAAGTTCCACAGATGGTGACATGTAATTTTTCAACATGAAATATTAGTTCTGTGGAAGGGGCTATGGTTAAAATCCTTAGCTATCATTAGCTATTGGAGCGTATATAGTCTTTTACTGGAAGCACTCAAAACAGTACAGAATGATCACCCCTTCCCTCCACCACTGTCACCCCATTCAACCACACAGTCCATCAAGACTGAGGGACTGCTGCTGGGAGCATCAAAGAGAACGTTACAAAAGGGGAACTTTCTCTTAATGATCCAATGTAGGTCTATAGACTGTAGTCCATGCATTTATAAGAACTTGAGAATAAGCCGGGTCAGGATGTGCCCATTTACCTGGCAATAGATTCTAATTCAAACAGAACTGAGTAATTAGATACACTGGAAATGATAACCTGGAATACACCTTTACAGTGGTTTATGTGCTATAAATAGTAAAGTATTTCTATTTCTATGTCCTTGAAAATTGCCTCCTACTTGGCGTGAAGATTCAGTGCCATGAACTCTAGATACAGCAGTAGAAGAGAGGCTTCACCTATGTCTAAGTAAAAATTCCACAGAGCACTGAACTAGAGAAAGATAGTCTGTTACGTAAACTGCATCTTGAGAGAAAGGTGAGGAAAGCCATGCGTGCCTAACTAATGTGGCTCCCCTGTGAACAGAACCAGGAAGGCGGGAAGTTGATAAAGTTCTTGATTCCACTCTGGCTGCTAATGGTAATGAATCACTGGGTGCATTTGTTCGTTGCATTCCTCTAGCATCCCAGGAGGACAGGAATGTAAAACTGAAACCTCAAGGAAGTTAAACAAGAACACAAAATGAAAACACACTAAGGCAAGTAGGCACCTCAGTGAGGGGAGCTAGAAGCACCAAGAGTTGAGGAGGTTGAGTTTGCTGAGGAGGTTGGAAAACCCTGCATCATGATGTGTGTGGCTTTATAAAGATGCAGCAGAGCCAACTCTGGATTCCCTCCTTTAAAACAAAACCAATTTTTGCTGAATGAAAAATGTTAACAGTATCTGATTTTCCTCCAGTAGACTGCTGCAGGGTTTTATGAAAGATGTGAACAATAAATTGGTTAGCTTCCCATTCAAGGTTCATGCATTGTTCAAATTAGCTAAAGAACCACTGAAGAGGAGTGGTGAGGTGAGGAGCAGAATTCTGAGATGGGGAAGTCGTGATGTGGGTGAGAGGAATGGAAAGGCAACAGGAATTGGCTGTGGTTGATACACTCTTAGGCTCCAAATGATGTGACAAACAGCACATTCATTAGACTCCCAAGTACTGAAGGTGTTGCAGATAGCAGTAAGAAGAAGGGGTTCCAGATGAATAGAATGCTGGGCAAAGATGCTCAGGGGTTAGTGAACTTGACATAGGTCTAGAAAAGTGGAAGATGATGCATCTTGGATAAAAAACACTCTCATTTTGAGAGTGAAACAATGCATAAGGGGAACAAATTTTATTTGTTTCTTACAAGTAATAGAAATACTTTTATTTAGAATAAAACCTCAGTGAAACCTCAGTATTCATCATTAATTCATTCCAAAACTGACGAGTACCAAATGCAATGGGTGATGAAGCATTTGATCTTGTGGGGTGATGTTATGATTCATGCAGGTTCTAGCAAGTGCTAAGTGCTGAAACATTTTTTCTCATCAAAATGTGAAGAGTACAGGGTTTGATGAGTTATGAAGCTGACAAGTACCGATGTATGACTGTATCTAGTACTTGAGCACATCTTGTTACTGCTTGCATTTGACCTTGGACAAGGCAACACCAGCATCCTAAATGACAGCATTTGAGGCTTCCATTATTAAAGGTACATTCATGCTTGATAAAAGAACCTGAGGTTTGAAAGAAGAGGTGGGACTATGCAGGCAGCAGCATCATTTGATCCAATGGAACCTGAACTGAATGACTGGCAGTGATAGTGTCAAGGAATTCTATGTAATTTGGTAAACTCAAGGGAAAAAAAAAACTATTTGGTATCCTTTTTCAGGAACATAATTTCCTTGTATTCTGACTAGAAGTCCTTAGCATCAGTCTTAAAATGAAACCAGTGGGCTCTGGACTGAATTGTGTATCCCAAAATTCGTATGTTGAAGCTCCTACCTCCGTGTGAATGGTATTTGGGGGCGGGGCTTTGGGAGGTAATTGGGTTTAGATGAGCCATGAGAGTGGGATCCTCATGATGGTATCAGTGCTGTTATAAGACAAGACACCAGAGCGCTTGCTCTCCCTCTCTCTGTCATGTGAGGATGTAGTTAGAAGGTCACAAAGAGAGCCCTCACTGGAACTCGGTCATGCTGACAGCTTTATCTCAGATCTCCTGCTTCCAGAACTGTGAGAAAATAAATTCCTCAAGTTTAAGACACTCCTTCTATGGTATTTTGTTACAGAGCCTGAGTTGACTAACCAGTGTAGCTGTCTCATTTTCCAACTTAGTTTCATTTTCAAAAGTAAATGCAGACAACTGTAATTGAACAACAATAAAATAATTTTTAAAAAACCAGCTAGAATCAACTATGTCACTGGAGATTTCATGGTGACTGTGGAAGGTCCAAGAATAATGGCAGCCCTGAATTTTCCTAAAGACATTTTTCACTGACATTTTTTTTTTATGGAACAAGAGCTGGAAGTTGATGGGGGTACTAGTTTATCTGGAGGACAAGAAACAGAACACGAAGCACAGGATTGGATTGAACAAACTCAGCAGAGTCCATCAGATTCAGTTTAACATCATTTTCTGACAGATTTTTGATGCTGTTTTCAGTAGTTCTGAAGTTCTTTCTGTTATATATTATGTTCTGTAAACCCCAAGTAGACTCATAGCAAAAAATCTGTGACTTCAATTTATGATAAGAAAGTTTTCAAAGCCATGAAATAAAGACTGATTTCGAATACAAAAACAAAATAGAGCGTCAGCAAAGGAATCTGCTGCTTAAGAGTGAAGAATGGGTGATGTTTGCACATCAACCTTAATTATTTCAAACCCATGAGCTTATCCCATTTTTCCAGTCATTTTTCAGAACCTGGGGAATTGTCTTAGGCCTTGGGGTTTTCATTCATTCATGTATTGATTTCCAAATATTTATTAAGCACAAACTTTGCATCAGAAGGTACACGAGGCATTGGGTCATGGTAATGTGGAATTCTGGGCAGTAGACTGATAGTTTAGCAATCTCAAGGGGTGATGAAGAACTCTCAGAAGAGATAGAGAATACTAAGGGGGAGTGAATGTAAACACCTATGTCCATTTTGTCCAAACCCAGCTCAGATAACACCACAAGTGTGAGAGTGAATGCTGCAAATTTTAGAATACTTCTAAGGAACCAAACTGACTTTCTGTAGGACAGCTGTTCAATGGTAAATATACTTTGCTGTTGGAAAACAGACCATAAATAAGACAGCTGAGGGTAATTATGCATAAGAGACCAAGTCATTCGGCATGTTCTTGATATGTCCTGGAAACTTTGCTTACAGACCTTTGGGAGTTTATATCATCCACAGCAGGGCCTCTGTTTCCATCAAGATGATGCTGGCATCACAGACCTTCCTGTTCAGTAAGTGGACGGTGGTTTCAGAGCATCTGAGTTGATAAAGACATAGTAGGTCTGACCACAGGTGGCATGTTGATTCCTTATCTATCGAATCATCCCCAAGTGCATTCCTCTCTTTTTTTTGATCATTCTCAGAAAGAGGCAGCCAGATAACTCACCTGTTAGCCAAGATGGGTCACAACCTATGCTACGCATGCAGAGCTTTTGAGAAGCCCCAGGTTAGCAGGGTTGCTGCAGAAGCGATTGTACAAGATTGGTACTCCAGGGCTGAGTTTTGTCCACTCTTTCCTAATAATGGGGAACACATGTTGCATACCGAGCAAGTCTTTTTGCCTTTGCAGGAGTCCTTGCTTTCATTTACAGAATACAAGCCCCCTAGATATTGTAGCTGGCCTTAGTTTTGGTTTAAATTTCATAGCTTATCTCCTTGCTCCCCTGTTTTCCTTTTCTTCCTTTAACCAAAAGCACAAAAGTGTGTGCTTTCTTCCAGAAAAGGATGGGGAAAAATACTTTCTCCACCCAAGTGAGGGTAATATTTAGAGACAGCTAACTGTTATCTGACTATTTTTTGTTGTCTTGTCATTTTACTAAAAGTACCTAGTTACATGGAAAGGTTGTACTCTTCAGAACGCTCCGGTACAAACCCAGAAGTAGTATTAGGCATAGAAATATCTTATCCATGGTGACTATGTCCCTGTTTTGATCACCAAAAAGCGTAAATCACCTTGAAATAAACATAGCAAATCATAATCTAACTTCATTACTGTTCTGTTTAGAGAAAGTGCACTGAAATTTACAAGTAAAATGGCATATTAATTCAGCTGTAATATATTAATGCTTGGGTAAAATAAAATTACTGTGTGTGTGTCTCTCCAGGTACCTCTTTTTGCTTTTTTAAAAAGCAAATTCCATTAGCATTGAGCACCTAGAGCTTCACTTGGGGTGGTCAAGTAGGCAGTTGGCTACTGATTATCGCACACACTTTAAGCATGAGCTGATTAACCTAAGGAGAAGAGATCAACAGCTTTTTCACTAGGAGGCATTTCAGAGATGTTGTGCCATGTCCACTGGCAGCATTGTGTGGAGTTTAAACCCCTCTTCGTTACCTTGTGCACGTTTACCCGTCAGTGTGCACTCGAGGAGTTAGTCTTAGCAAACCTCTGAAGAGGTTTCCATGTTTCTGCCATGTTTATTGTTAAGTCTCATTGAAAAATGAATAGTTAATGCTCAGAGTTGGGTGATACTTAATCTGGAAATTTAATAAATACTTTATAATCATATTTTGCTCTTGAAATTTTCAAAACAGATAGTTTTGAGGCTCTACCAAGAGAGTTTAGCTGATGAGAATACTAAAAGAATTGATGGAAGTGGCTTTTTCTGTAAGGGAGTCTCATGCCATAAGTTGCAATGACATTATTATCATAAGGTTATTTTATAGCACCTTGCATTTATCTGATGGTAAACATACAGGAAAAGAAGTATATTTTAAAATAGTGTGTGGTGGTCGATATTATTATCTTCATTTGAAAGATGGAAAAACAGAAGTCCAGAGAGGTCAGGCCACATGTCCAACTTACAAGAAGTCATTGCCACAGATTGAATTCTCAAGGGTCCAATCCTATACTCTGTCCACTCCTGTCACTCAGCTGTGAAGCCATCAAGATTTACTATAAGCAGAACTAAAAACAGCAGGACCTCCTTCACTTCTGATGTACCAAAGAGATAAGGTCCAATCACTTGACAGAATGGATTGAGACTGATTGCATCTGAAGGACGTGGGCTAGGTGACTTAAAAGGACGTTTTTCTGGCCCATGCCTAAAATGACCATTGAAGCCCTTCACTTAGAATAAAAACACTATGAAGACAATGTTTCATTAAGTTCCCTGTTCTGAATTTAGTGCCCTTTTATGCCCAGCTGGTGAACATTTTCATTGGATGAGCAGAGCTGACGATGTCACTTCTGTCTAATTAGCCACTTTCCCTCACCGTGGTACACTGAGGCACTCCGTTTTCTGTCCCCAGTCTCTTGTAAACGCACGCCGAGAAATATACACAAGCGCTAATTTTGGTTTCTGGATGAAATATTTTTGACATGCCAAAAAATTGCAGAAAATAAAACATTTATGTGCCCACAACCAATATTAATCCTCTTTTAACATCTTGCCACATTTGTTTCATAGTGCTCTTTCTTTTTAAAGAAACAAAATGTTAAAGACCTATGTAAAGCTCTACCTGCTCCTTTTCTTCCCAGAGTTAGCCACTCTTCTGAAATCGGATTTGGTTTGTATCCTTTCAGTATGTTTGCATAATTTCACTTATGAAACTTTGTAAAATTATTTTGTCCCTAAAATTTCCATAAGTACTGTGCATGTTTTATAAATTGATATTTTTTCAAGCAGCATTATTTTTCAGATTTGTTCATGTTGATACAGACAAGTCTCGACAATTTGTTGCTTTGGAGTATTCCATTGCTTGAATAAACCACAGTTTACCTATCCCTTTCCTCTGCTGATAGACATTGAAATTAACTAATTTTCTTTTACTACAATGAACAAGACTTTGTTTTCCGAATTGATTTGTAGGAATTCTTTATTTATTCTGGATACTGATCCTTTGTCAGTTATATAAATTGAAAATATCTCCTTTCAGTATGTGGCTTGTCTATGCAATTTTAGCCCTTCCAATCTTTTTCTAATTTTTCTCTTTCTTTTTCTTTTTACTTTAAAATCATTTTTTATTTTTCAATTACAGTAGACATACAATATTATACTAGTTTCGGGTGTACACCCCAGTGATTAAACATTTATATAACTTACTAAATAGTCATCCTGATATATCTTGTACCCATCTGACACCATATATAGTTATTACACCATATGTAGTTATTAGAATATTGCTGATTGTATTCTCTACACTGTACTGTACATCCCTATTCTGTAACTACCAGTTTGTACTTCTTAATCCCTTCACTTTCTTCACTCATCTGGCAACCATCAAAATGCTTTCTGTATCTATGTGTCTATTTTTGTTCTGCTTATTCACTTTTTTCTGTTTTTTTCTTCTTAAAGAAGACACTTTAACATTTCATGTAATAATGGTGATGATGAAATCCTTTAGCATTCTCTTATCTGAGAAGTTCCTTATATGTCCTTTGATTCTAAATCATAGCTTTGCTGGGTAGAGCAATCTTGGTTGTAGGTCCTTGCTTTTCATCACTTTCAATATTTTGTGCCAGTCCTGTCTGGCCTGAATTGTTTTTGTTGAGAAATCAGCTGACAGTCTTATGGGAGCTCTCTTTTAGACAACTGTCTTTCTCCTGCTTCTTTTAAAATTCTAACTTTGTCTTTAATCTTTGACATTTTAAGTATGATGTGTCTTGGTGTGGGCCTCTTTCGGTTCATCTTGTTTGGGACTCACTGCACTTCCTGGTCTTGTATGTCTATTTCCTTCACCAGGTTAGGAAAGTTTTCAGGCATTATTTTTTCAAATAGGTTTTCAATTTCTTGATCTCTCTCTTCTCCTTTTGGCACCACCAATGTGTGAATGTTGGTATGCTTGAAGTTGTCCCAGAGGTTCCTTACACTGTCTTCATTTGTGGGGAATTCTTTTTCTTTCTGCTCTATACTGATTCAGTGCTTTTGCTTCCTTATATTCCAAATCACTGATTTTACTCTCCATTTCATCTACCCTACTGTTGATTCCTTGTAAATTCACCTTAATTGCAGTTCGTGAATCCTTCATTTCTGACTGGTTCTTTTTTATGGTTTCCATGTCCTATTTTATGTTCTCGAAGTTTGTGCTAAGTTCATTGAGTATCCTTATAACCAGTGTTTTGAATTCTGTATCTAGTAGATTGCTTGTCTCAATTTTGTTTAGTAGTTTTTCCAGAGTTTAGTTCTGTTCTTTCATTTGGGACATATTTCTTTGTCTCTTCATCTTGCCAGCCTCCCTGTGTTTGTTTCTATGTATTAGGTAGAGCTGCTACTTCTACTGAGCTTGGTAGAGTGGCCTGATGCAGTAGGTGTCCTGTAGGGTCCAGTGGCACAGTCTCCCTATTGATGCAACCTGGGCATTCCAGGTGCGCATCCTCCATTTGGGCTGTGTATACCCTCCGGTTGTAGGTGAGCCTTGATTGCTGTTGGCATGTCAACAGCCAATTAGCTGAAAGGACTGGTTAAGACCACCATGGAGGGTCAGCTGTGCATGGGCTCACCCCATGGAGCAGGGCTTACCTCAGTGGGGTTCTGGTACCCGCTGAGTCCATCCTCGGTATATATAACTTGTGGAGGGGTTTGGGTGGTTCTACGATGTGGTTTGTAGCTGTCCACTGGGTGTGATGGCTCTGGGAACTCCCAGATAGTGTAGGCAAAGGTCAGTCACCACCTGTGTTCTTATGGGGGCATCCTGGCATGAGCTACAAAATGATCTGCAGTTGACTGCTATTTGTGCTGGGCTTGGAGGTACCCAGGCAAGGCCAAGCTATGAACCAAGGCAGGCTGCTGCTAGTGCCAGGCCTGGGGCCACTTAGTGAGAGGTATGGAGCTTGCTGAGGCCAGATGCTGCTTGTTTGACAGAATTTAGGAAAATCAAAAGCATGAGCCAAAACAAGCCATTTGTATGGAAAAGCCACTGAAAACAGCTTGGGTGGGCATGAAATTTGGGTGGGGCAGCACCTCAGGGAATCACCAGGACAGGGAAAGCAGTGATAGCCAGGCTGATGGAAACTCAGATACAGTGACCCCTGCCAGCTGTGGGTTGACGGTGGGTTCACCAAAGGAATAAAGGCCTCTGCCAACCGTGCTGTCTAGGAGAAAGCTGCTCCCCAGCTCTAGCCCTGATTCCAGACAATTCAGTTCCTCCTTTGGTGTCCCTGGTGCCTTCTGAGCTGCTATCCAAGCACTGTAGCTCAGACGGAGTGAGTCTGAGTAAATCCATATGCGGACCCTTTAAGAGGGATATCTGGACTCTGGCAGGACTCTGGAAGCCCTCCATTTCACTCAGCTGTTTTTTACAGCCAGAAGTTATGGGGACTTCTCTTCCTGGCACTGGACCCCTGAGCTGGGGCGACTGATATTGGGCTGAGACCCCTCACTCCTCAGGGGTTCCTCCACAGCTGAGATAGCCTCCTGACTTTTATCTGCTGTACATGGTGTGGGGACAGCCTATTCCTCATCTCCCCTCCTCCTACAGTCTTTATGTGGCTTCTTCTTTATATCCTTTGCTGTAGGACTTTCGTTCAGCCAGATTTCAGGCAGTTCTCAATGATGGTTGTTCTGTACTTCAGTTGTACTGTTGACATGGTTGTGGGAGAATGCATGTACCACATTTACTTATATCACCACCTTGAATGGAAACTACTTTTATTTTTCAAATGGAAAACAAATAAATGATGAAAACCTTAGGTTCAAGGGTCACTGGTTGGATTCTCAGTCAGGGCATATGCCTGGGTTGTGGGCCAGGCCCCCAGTGGGGGGCACATGAGAGGCAACCACACATTGATGTTTCCCTCTCTTTCTCTCTCTCCATTCTCCTCTCTCTAAAAATAAATAAAATCTTTAAAAGAAAGAAAACCTTAGGTTCATACCCTATTAATAGACAAAGTCAGCTACCTACTGTAAATAGTTGTTTTTATCTTTCATTCTTCCATATAACTTCCAAATTTACTAAAAATCCAGCCAAAATTCTAAAAAGATCACTGCATCTCTCTGATTCGAGAGCAAAATAAGATTACTTTTGGATTGTATTGATGTAGTGTGCATTTATTCCTTTCCCTCTTGGTCTTTCTGCTACAGCACGAAGCTAATTGCTTATGCATTTACCAGGCCCATCTGCCCAGTTGAAGGAAGAATCTCTCTAGCTAGAGAACTGCTCTTCTTCACAAGTTTGTTGAGATGGTATGCCTGGGGAACATGTCTGAAATCTCTCTGCTCATGTTTTATCCTGTTTGATTTCATTTTCTTTAAGTGTGAGCAATGTACAGTATCTTCTGTTTGTGAATAAGACTAGGGAGCACACTTTTTCAATACACATCTGTAAAATAAAAAATGTTTGGCCATGCATTTTTTGGTTTTTTACCCCTACCTGGGCAGCAGTTTACATCCATATTTGCAGTATTGCAAACTTCTTTCTACCTTTTTCCCCCTGTCTAACCAATAATGAAAATAATGCTGTGCTTAAAATATCATTCCATTGTCATCATCCTTGTGCATTTCAACAATTTATTTCTGTTATCTCATAGGCCCAGTCGAAATTTTAGATATGGAGGGGGCCATGTCACATTCACTCAAGTGTGATTGTTTAGGGTTCCTCAATGGATGATAACATGATATGTTTAGAGGCGGCATTTACACAGTTTGAACATAACCCATTTACACGTCACCAATTTTCACCAAGCAGAGAACATTTATGCCTTTGTTTTCTAAGTTTATGGATCCATATGCACCTCTTTATACATAATTGCCTTCAGAGGAAGGAAGTAATTTTTTAACTCTATTTTATAGAAGTCTGTGTCACCGAACCAACTGATCATGGCATGATAGAGGAAATAAGATCTGTGTGTTGTAGATGGATTGCAAAACCTAAGGCTCAAGCGAGAATCTAGAGTATACCAGGTCGAGGCTGGTGAGCAACCCAGGAACACAACCTGATTGACATCCCAAATCAAGGGATTAACATAGTGGAATCATTAGAATAATAGTCCAAATCCAGATAGGGAGCAAGGATCCAAAGCAAATACTGTGTGATTGACAAGGAACCAAACTCAGAAAGCCAGAGCAGGAAGAAAAAAGCAAAGATAAAGTAATAGCAAACCAAGAGGCAGTATGGAGACTCACTGTTTTCTTAAGCCATTTCATTTTTCTGAACCTCAGTTTAATAATCTTCACGTGTAAGGATTGGATTATTGACAAGGGCTCTAGG
Organism: Micronycteris hirsuta; assembly: GCA_004026765.1. NCBI lineage: Eukaryota > Metazoa > Chordata > Mammalia > Chiroptera > Phyllostomidae > Micronycteris > Micronycteris hirsuta. Next base: position 36,960 of record PVJI01016811.1, read on the forward strand.
ATGTAAGACATCACAGAGGATTCATGCTAAGCGTAGGTATCAGGAAACTGCCTACTTTTATGAGAGGGGCAGATCAACAGGCAGATAAGAAGGTGGTATAGGATATTTATGGTGGTTCTGCATTTTGAACATTTATAAATTTTTTAGAGCTTGTATATATGAGAGTAATAAAGTACCAGGAAATTATTTACTTTCTCAAAAGGATAAAGACTTATTATGCTTATGTAGAGGTAAAGGGTAGTGGTAAGACTCTAGTGATAGGTGGGAGAAGGAAAGAAAAAGTAGGAGAAAGAGGAAGTAGATAGGAACCTTTTGAAGTACTATTTTTTAGGGAGCTGAGAGAGAGGCTCAGTGCTCAGAAAGAGGGTTGTATGGGACTTAGAGACAAAAAATAGATGGTACTTTAAAAAGAAAGGGGGCTTATGTTCCT
>PVJI01016812.1:0-37301 GCA_004026765.1 Micronycteris hirsuta
TTCAAGGATACAAATCTAGAACAACCTGATGGAAGAGATGCATAGGGCAAAGTATGGAGGAAGTGTCCAGAGCTTCCATGACCTCTCTGAGAGTGTCACCCTTCTAGTACCAACATGTGTTCACCGGGTAGGAAGCTCTCTAACCCCTTTAATTAGGGTTTTTAATACAGGCTTTATTACTTATGCATGACTGATTTAATCATTTGTGATGAACTCAACCTTCAGCCCCTCTCCCTTCCTTGGAAGTTGGGTGGAGATGAAAATCTGTATCTTCTAATCACCTGGTTTGTTTCTCTGTCAATCACAGTTCCCATCCTGGGGACTTTCCAGAAGTCACCTCATTAGCATAAATTCTGGTGTGTTTGAAAGGGGCTTGTTATGAATAACTAAAGGTTCTCAGTTCAACCTTACTGCTTTGTAGGTGTTTCAGGAACAGGGCACAAAACCCAAATATTATAACAAAAGATATGCTCATCATCCGTGTGTAGGAAATTTCTGTGGTTTTAGGAGCTCTGGCCAAGAGCTGGGCTAGAGACAAACTGGTTCTCTTGTTCTTAGAGTATAACCACTGTGATATTGGGAAGAATCAGTGGAAACTAAGACCCTTGATTTACAGCAAGAGCTGAGATTCTATCCAGCTGCTAGCATCAACTCGCCAGCCCTGGAACTATGCCATCTTGAAAGATGAGAGTCCCTGATCATTTGCTTCAGCTGATACTACATGGCGCAAAGATAAACTGCCCATATCAAACCTTGCAAAAATTGCAGATCTGAGGGAAATATAAATAATTGTTAATGTTTTAAGCCGTTAAGTTTGTCAGTGGTATATCACACAGTCATAGGTAAGTGTCGTAATTGAAATAATGTAACACAGAATAATGGAAATCCTGTCTTGTCCAGAACTATGCTCTCTGGCACAGGACTTACACATTATCAGTTTATGGAGGTAGAACTGATAGCAAGTTTGAACTAAATAATGCAATCCTTAGCAAGTTATTTCTTCTAAATTTTTTAAAGAAAGTAAACCACTACAGGTACTGTTATATATAGATACTCTGTTCATGCAGATACAAACTGATTATTTAAGTCAAGGTTCCAGATGCCATAATGAGCAAAAAAATTATATATCATCTTTATTGAGTTCTAGGGATTTGTATTAAATGGAAATGTTTTTCTTATCTTATTGTCTTGAATACGTGGGTAGGAGTATCAAATTTAGAAGATGTTAAGATTGATACATTTGCTTAAATTTACGGTACTTCATAGCTCCCCTTTAATGTCTTAAAAAATATTTTCTATATTCTGTGTATTTGTAAACTCAAAATAATGTGTTTCAGTGTTATGTAGTAAATCTAAGGTGAAAGTTCACTTTCTAGAGAGATACCATGTTACATATTCTGATTCGAGTTACATTTAGTGTCAGTTCATGAAAACAAGGAAAATATTCTAAACAGGGGTATCCATTCTGCATATTTAAATATTGATCTGTTGATTTCAAGTTGGAGGATTTTTGATTATCTCTCATCTAGTCTTAAGTAACAAATGTATATTTAAGGTGATCACTATGATTCTTTGAAAAATACAATACTCATATTTTTTACTTTCTCCCAACCCAAATCTGTGACAATCTCTGTGAAAGAGACATGACTTCTTGATGAATTTACTTCATTCTCTAACTACTTCATTTCGAAACAGGAACGTCAATGCATAATAAGACATTTAACAATGATTACATAAAAATATTTATACACTCTGGTTTTGTGACAACATAAAAAGTTGCATGTTTTCATCTTTCTTTAGAATTCAGTGAAATGTGTCTACAAAACTTCAAATGTATCTCATTTTCATGAACAATTTGTTTTGGTTCATTACCTTTTGCAATTACATTAACATTTCATAACAAACAGATTATGAAGAAGTACTACAAAAGGTAATTTTCAAAAAGATTGTGTCTATGAGGCAGAACAAACACTAAAGGTAAGAAAGTAGATTCTAATGAATACTTCAAGATATATGGTAAATTATGTCATTTTAATGAGTTCCTTTCATGGAGATTAAATTATTTTTCTAAAGAATATCTTTGAAATATTTTGCTAACATTTACTAATTATTTTAGATGTCTGTCAGTGTGTTGTCAAATGGAAAGAAAGGTTTTATTAGAAATAGATGACATCAAATAACTCCAAGAAAAATGCTTAATACAACAATTAATGGTAAAATTTCCTTAATTACCTAGAAAAAGATAATGATTTCATTTGATTTATTTGATACATAGTAGTTAAATAGAGCTCTTTTTCCTGAGATGTATTATTGACATACTGTTTCATTTATTCTGTTTTCTGAGTTCAAATATAATAGTACAAAATTTATTTAGCTTTATTATTTTCTTTATTGTCTAAATATTAGCAAGGCTTAAGAACCTTCTTATGGATTCCTGTGAGCCCTTAATTAATGACTACTGTGCAATGATCAAATACTGCATATTTTATTTAATAATTAAACTATTAAGAAATAGAAAAATATTAAGGCACTTGAAAAGCTAACTCAAGGATCTAGGTCTGTCCTCTTGGGTTCTATAAATCATGGAGAGAGCACCCATGTAATTCCTACAAATTAATTTAACAATCCCATAAACATACCCTACACAAAAAATAGGTTAAAAACCAGTAAGTAAAGTTATGCAGTAGTAAGATTTTAACTTTATATTGAAAATTGAACAATCATAAATTCTTTCAAATATACAAAATTTGTAAATATTTTATAAGGTTTTTTCCAACTAAAATATTGTGATCTGAGTCACATCAACTTGAAGGTATGGACTGTCATCAACAAAAAGTGAAGAAATAGATCAATTTTAACTAAGTCATAGACCATCCTAGTCATTTGCTTTGACCAGGAAGAGTATGAGAGGCAGATAGTTACGAAGGTAGACATCCCTTCTCCCAGAATATGCATGAGATGTAATAAGAATACAGTGAAATTATTTTTGTCTTTCTATTTCCCACATCTATTTTCCTTTGTTTAATTTTTTTTAATTTCTGTACCATCTCTTCCAGCATTTAATGCTGTCACATTGATCCAGAATTTGTATGTGTTAATTAATACTAATCTGTTACTAGTAATTTAAATTTCTGGGCATGGGATAGAGTAATTAGCCTTTTGTTTTCCAAGTTTTATATAAGCGAAAGTACTTTGCTTATTCCAAGAATGTCTGGAAGTATATTCCTGATTACTGGCTGTGGTACAGATAGATAGAACTGGCTAGTAATTTATATGATACTGTTTAATGTTCGAATGTTTCCTGCAGAATGGCGGGACCAGGTTGTTTTCATTGCTAAGAGATGTGTAGATGGAACATTTATACTTGGTTTAATGGTTTCACGGTTTTACTTGACTAGGTGACCTGTAGGGCAGAAAGGACTCTCATGAAATTTTTTCTCAGTTGTTCTGAAATGTTTATAATCCTGAGATGGTTTATCCCACAAGGCTAAGAAAGGGCTGAATATAGAAGTTGCTTGGACCCTCAGTGCTTGCCTGTTTTTTTAAAATGTTATACCATATACTTTAGCTTTATTAAAGTTTTATCCATGTCTTTTCAATAATCTGAATTTATATAATCATTGTAGATCCAAATACCCATTACAGTAATCTATAGTCAGATTATAATGTTATATAAACATAAGGAACATGACAGGACCTACTATTAACACACTGTCGGAGTAGAAAAAAATGAGCACTTTCTTTAAGTAAAAAAGGAAGTTTAAAGGGATCAAAAGTAAATATAACCATCTGCGAAATGGTAGAATGGGTAGTGCTGGGCCTTGTTACTTAAATATCAGATGAACAACCAGAGACTGGCTGGACCTCTTAAAAGACCTCTGGAAGACAATTAAAAATATATATATGTATGTATAAAATAACCAATCTAACTCCAAAGCAAGTGAAAAACAAGTAAAACACAAATTAAGTAAAACAGTAGGGCATTTGATGACGTTTTCATTTGCTCCTACTTTGTCCGCTTCCTAGGCTGGTGCGGTGTGGTTGGTAGAAAGTGGTTCAGTTCCTAGTTCCCTCCCTTGGCCTGGAAAGAAGGGAGCAGAAATATTTTTCAGTTTTCTGGCTTGTCTCACGGCTGCCTGAAGGACAGGAATCTGTTTTGTCTGACTTGGAGTTTGGACAGAAATGGCAACATATTTTGGATTTCAAACTAGAAGCCACAGGGGATGTGTGTAAATGGCAGACCCACAGGTACCCGAGGGCCACAGATCATGGACAGAGGTGTATAATAGGACATCTAAGGCCTTGAGAAGAAGAGCAATATAGGTCAATTGGATAAAAATGCCAATGATTCCCAGGAAACTACCAGAAGCTAAGCAAGAGGCATAGAACAGGTTCTCTCTCTTAGCTTTCAGAAGGATACAATATTGTCAACACTTTCATCTTGGACTTTTAATCTCCAGAACTGTGAGAAATGATTTCTGGTATTTAACCATCCAGTATGTGGTACTTTTTATAGTAACTTTGGCAAATAAATCTAGTACTCTTGTGAAGAATATGGCTGTGGTCATTCTGTATAAGTCTTGCACAAATAAACATGGATTTATACTGAATGTAAATATGAGTGCAGTTTGTGTGTCGTAGGGAATTTTTATGCTCAACCTCCCCACATAATGCCAGTTTTCAAAGTGTCTGTGACAATTTACTACCAGGAGTGTGGACAGATTCTCATGCCCTCAATATGACAAGGTACTATGCTGTATTTATTTTAGCCATTTTGATGTTTTATGGTATGTCATAATGATTTTAATAAATATTTCCATAATTTCTAATAAGGTCAAACACCTTTTCATATTTTATTGGGTATTTATTCTTTTGTGAAGCACCTTTTCGTATCTATTATCCATTTGTCTCACTGTATTGTGATTATTTATGTATTCAAGAAATAAGCCCATTGCCTGTTATGTATCTTACAGATACCTTCTTCTCTGTCCCTTTCACTGTTATTCTCTCAATAGTTTCTTTCAATGATCAGAAATTTTTAATTTTAATGTAGTCCAATCACTTTTAAAAACTAAAGAAAACCAGAACCCACAACACTTAACTTATTCTCCTTTTGTAACTTCTAGAATATTATTTTGCATTTTGCATCTAGCTTTATTTTTTTCTGATTAATATAGAGTAAATTTCATATTTCATCAGTTTATATATAGATCTCTAATTGACCCAGCATGGTTTAATACAAAGTTGATCTGTGGTGACATGTTTATTTTAAATCAAATTTCCATGTATACATGGTTCTGTTTCTGGAGTGTCTAATTAGTTCCAATTTCATGTATGTATTCTTATTCTATAAAAAGGTACCTTAGGTACTGTAACTTCAAATAAGTCTTTATAGTATCTTGATAACCAAGTACCTAAAAATGTCCCATCTTCTTCAGAAAGATTATAGCTATTCTATTATTGGCTTTTTAAAAAAAAATTATTTTTGATTTAATCTTTATTATATTTTTCCATTACTATTTAGTCCCCTTACACTCCCTCCCCAGCAGTCACAACACTGTTGTCCATGTCCACGAGTCCTTTTTCCTTTTGGCTCAATCCCCCCCCTGCCTTACCCCTCCACTAGCAGTCACGTGCTCTCCAACTATGCGTCTGTCTCTTTTATGCTTGTTAGTTCAGTTTGTTGTTAGATTCCACATAGGAGTGAAATCCTGTGGTATTTTTCTTTCTCCGACTGGCTTATTTCACTTAGTGTAATGTTCTCAGGTCCATCCATACTGTTGCAAAAGGTAAAATTTTCTTCTATTATATGGCAGAGTAGAATCCTAATGTGTGTATATACATATCCTGTGGTTGTTTTATACACTCATCTACTGATGGACACTTGGGCTGCTTCCATATCTTGGTGATTGTAAATAATGCTGAAATAACATAGGGGTGCTTCTGTTCTTTCAAATTAGTATTTTAGGTTCCTTCGGATATATTCCCAGAAGTGGGATTGCTGGATCAAAAGGCAGATCCATTTTTAATTTTTTCAGGTATCTCCATAGTGACTTCCACAGTGGCTGCACCAGTCTGCAATTCCACCAACAATGCAAGAGGGTTCCCCTTTCTCCACATCCTCGCCAGCACTTGTTGTTTGTACATTTATTGATGATGGCCATTCTGACAGGTGTGAGATGGTATCTCATTGCAATTTTCATTTCTCTGATGATTAGTGACATTGAGCATCTTTTCCTATGTTTTAGCCATCTATATGTCTTCTATGGAGAAGTGTCTATTAGGTCCTTTGCCCATTTTCTAAGTGGGTTGTTTGTTTGTTTTAGTATTGAATTTTCTAAGTGCTTTGTAAATTTAGGATATTAACCCTGTATCTGATGTATAGGCAAATATGTTCTCTGGTTCTGTGGGTTGTTTTTTTATTTTGTTGATGATTTCTTTTCCTGTGCAAAATTTTTTTTTTTACTGTAGTCCCATTTGTTTATTTATTGTTTGTTTGTTTCCATTGCCTGGGGAGATATATCTCATACAGTGTTGCTATGAGCAATGTCTAAGATTTATGAGCAATGTCTAAGATTTTGCTGCCTATGTTTTCTACTAGGATTTTTATGGTTTTGGGCCTAATATTTAAGTCTTTGATCCATTTTGAATTTTTTCTTGTGTGTGGTATAAGAAAGTGGTCTAGTTTCTTTTTTTTTCATGTATCTGTCCAATTTTCCTGACATCATTTATTGAATAATTTATCTTTAGCCCATTATGCTTTCTTTCTCTGTTGAATATTAATTGACTCTAAAGTTGTGGGTTTATTTCTGGACTCTCTTGATCTATGGGTCTGTTTTTATGCCAGTACCATGCTGTTTTGATTACTAGGCCCTTATGGTGTAGTTTGAGATAAGGTAGTGTAATTCCTTCAACTTTGTTCTTTCTCAGGATCACTGTTGCTATACAGGGCCATTTGTGGTTCCATATAAATATTGAAACATTTCTTCTAGTTCTATGAAATATGTCATTGGAATCGTGTTAGGAATTTTATAGAATCTGTAGATTGCTTTGGGTAATATGGACATTTTAATAACGTTAATAATTCCTATCTATGAACATGGTATGTACTTCTATGTATTTGTATCTTCTTCAGTTTCTTTCTTCAGTGTCTTATAAATTTCCAAGTACAGATCTTTCACATCCTTGGTTAGGCTTATTTCTAGGTATTTTATTCTTTTGAAGCAATTTTGAATGGGATTATTTTCTTAAGTTCCCTTTCTGTTAGTTTGTTATGGACATATAAATATGCAACTGATTCCTGGATATTAATTTTGTATTCTGCTACTGTGCTGAATTTATTTATGTTTTAGTAGTTTCTTGGTGGAATCTTTGGGGATCTCTAGTATAATATCATACCATTTGTAAATAAAAAGTTTTACTTTCTCCTTTTTAATTTGGTTGCCTTTTATTTCTTCTTCTTGTCTTATTGCTACGGCTGGGACTTCCAGTACTACAGTATTATGTTGAATAAGACAGGTGAAAGCAGACATTCCTGTCTTTTTCCTGATCTTAGGGGAGCACTTTCATGTTTTGCCCATTGAGTATGGTGTTGGCAGAGGGTTTGTTAGATATGGCTTTATTATGTTTAGGTATGTTCCCTCCATTCCCACTTTGCTGAGAGTTCGATTATAAATGGATGCTGGATTTTATCAAATGCTTATTCTACATCTATTGATATAATCATGTGGTTTTTATCCTTCATTTTGCATATGTGGTGGATCACATTTATTGATTTGCAAATGTTGTACCAATCTTGCACTCCCAGAATAAATTCCACTTGATCATGGTGGAATTTTGATGCATTGCTATATTCACTTTACTAATCTCTTGTTGAGGATTTTAGCATCTATGTTCATCAGGGATATTGGCCTATAGTATTTTTTCTTTGTAGTGTCTTTATCTAGTTTTGGAATTAGGATAATACTGGCCTCCTGAAATGAATTTGGCAACCTTCTCTCCTCTTGAATTTTATGAAATAGTTTGAGAAGAAGAGGTGTTAGTTCTTTCCAGAGTGTTTGGTAAAATTCACCTGTGAAGCCATCTGGTCCAGAGCTTTTGTTTGTTGAGAATATTTTGATTATTGCTTCAATTTCATTAGGTGTAATGTATCTGTTCATATTCTCTGATTCTTCCTGATTTTTTTTGGAACATTGTATGTTTCTAAGAATTTATCCATTTGTCCAAGTTGTCCAGTTTGCTGACATGTTATTTCTCCTTTTTTATGTCCCATTTTATTAATTTGGGTCCTTTCTCTCTTTTTTTTCTGATGAGTATTGTTAAAGGTTTGTCAATCATGTTTATCTTTTTGAAGAACCATCCCTTGAATTCATTGATCTTTGGTATCACTTTTTTCTTAGAATCTATTTTGGTTATTTCAGCTCTAATCTTTATTATCTTTTCCTTCTTCCTATTTTGGCTTTGTTATTCTTTTTCAAGTTCCTTTAAGTGTCAAGTTAGATTGTTTATTTGAGCTTCTTGTTTTTTGAGGTAGGCCTGTAAAGCTATGAATATCCCTTAGGTTGTTTTCCCAGTGTCCCACAGACACTGGATTGTTTTGTGCTCATTTTCACTTGTTTCAGGGTATCTTTTGATTTCTTCCTTGATCTCATTGTTAAGCCAGTCATCGTTTAATAACATGTTACTTAGCTTCCATGTCTTTGCATGTTTTTCAGTGTTCTTGTGATTGATTTCTAGTTTCATAGCATTGTGGTCAGAAAAGATGCTTGTATGATTTCAGTCTTCTTTTTTTTTTAAGATTTTATTTATTTATTTTTAGAGAGAGGAGAAGGGAGGGAGAAAGAGCAATGTATGGTTGCCTATCACATGGCCCTCACTGGGGACCTGGCCTGCAACCCAGGCATGTGCCCAAACTGGGAATCGAACCGGGACCCTCTGGTTCCCAGCCTGCGCTCAATCCAGTGAGCTACACCAGCCAGGCCTGATTTCAGTCTTCTTAAATTTATTGAGACATATTTTGTGTCCGAACATGTGGTCTATCCTAAAATGTTCCATGTGCACCTAAAAAGTAGGTCTATTCTGCCACTTTGGGGTAAAATGCTCTGAAGACATCTATTAAATCCATTTAATCTAGTGTATCATTTAAGGCTGCTGTCACCTTGTTGATTTTCTGCCTGAAATATCTATCCATTGAAGTCAATGAGGTGTTAAAATCCCTAATTATGACTGTGTTTCTGTCAGTCTCTCCCTTTGTGTCCATCAAGATTTGCTTACATAATTAGTCGCTCCTATGTTGGGTGCGTAAAGGTTTACTAGAGTTATATCTTCTTGTTGGATTGTTCCCTTTATCATTATGTAGTGTCCTTCTTTGTCTCTTACTATAGCCTTGGTTTTAAAATCTGTTTTGCTGGATATAAGTACTGATACCCCAGATTTTTTGTTTTTTGCTTTTTCATTTGTATGAAATTCTTTTTCCATTCCTTTACTTTTAGTCTTTGTGTATCTTTCCATCTGAGATGGGTCTCTTGGAGGCAGCATATATATGGGTCTTGTTTTCTTATCCATTCAGGTACTCTCTGTCATTTGATTGGAGCATTTAAGCCATTTACATTTAAGGTGATTATTGATAGATACATATGTAGTGCCATTTAAAATTCCAAGCCATTTAACATTTGTTGCAGTACTGATTTGGTGTTAACAAACTACTTTAGCTTTTTCTTGTCTGGGAAGCTTCTTATTTCTCTTTTAATATTAAATGATAGCCTTGAATTTCCATAAAATGTTAGAAACATCTTGACAATTAGATATGCACATACATGCACACCTCAGTGAAATTTTGTTTGCTATGAAAATGAATTCATAGGTAACTTCAGGTAAAAGCTATAGCTTTGTATTATTGCTATCCATGAACAAGGAACTTCCCACATTTCAGTAGGTCTTTTAAGTTTTTTCTCTGAAACCTAGTGATAGTTTATGTGTAAGGGACTTGCACATATTTTGCTTAAAATATTAGTTGGACTTCTATGTGTTTGATGATGTTGCAAAAGTTTTTTTTTATTTTGTTATTAAAATATACCTGTACACAGATATAAAAAATTTTATATATAACCTGCATCCAGAAACATACTAAAATCAGTTATTAATCTTAATAATATAACTGTACATTCCTTTAAAATTTTACATAAAAATCATGTCATCACCTAATTATAAGATTATTTTTCGAAAACTTTAATTTCTAAATTTGTTTTTCTTGCCTTCTTGCAAATTAGAACCTACAGTGTGATCAGTAGTATTGATAGTGTATATAATTATCTTTGAATATTTCTCTTTAAGTGAGGTATTTGCTATTAATATTTTATAGTTATTAATCAGATGAAGGATTTCCTCTCTAATTCCTATGTAGTTAGTGGTTTTAATTATGATTGGATGTAAAATTTATCAAATGTTTTTTGCATCTAATTTCATAGTCATTTGCGATATTTAACCTTTATCTAAATTTTGCGAGTTTACTTAGATGTATTTACTAATTTGAAGCAAATTTCTTTTTGTGCAAAAATCTAATTTGGTTGTAGTGTGTTGTGTGTGTGTTATGTTTACATTTTTTATATATTGCCAGGTTTGATTCACCAATATTTGTTTTAAAATTTTTCATTCATATTCAAGACTGAGATTAGCTTTTAATTTCCTCCCTTATTTTTTATACCCCTTTCAGATTTTATTGTTAGAATTATGTTGGTCTTATATATTAAATTAGGCAGTTTCCTGATTTTTCTAATCTGTGGAACAGTTTCTGTGTTTAGTATTATTGATTCCTCAAATATTTGAAATGGATCACTGGTGACATTAAATGAGCCTGAAGTTTTCTTGTGAGAAGATTTTTATTTTATTTTTTAAAATATATTAAATTTATCTCTAGAAAGAGGGGAAGAGGGAGAGAAAGAGAGGGAGAGAAACACCATGTGAGAAAGAAACATTGATCATTGTCTCTTGCACATCCCCAACCGGGGACGAAACCCACAACCCAGGCATGTGCCCTAACCAGGAATAGAACTTCAACCTTTTGGTCACAGCAATGCCCAGCCTACTGAGCCATACCACTCAGAATGTGAGAAAGTTTTTAATAATGTACTTTCTGGGTGATTTCTGGGTGCTGTTAATATTCTACTTTTCTTTGAGTAGTGTTCATATGGGTATTTGCTTGCATTAATTCCTTGAGCTGTATATTTATTTTTAACCCAATGTGTGTGTGTTTGTACTTCATTAACATTAAATAAGAACTATCTTCATAGGTAAATAGGTGGATAGATAATATGTATAATTTTACATGACTATAAGGCATAAATATAGGTATTCAGTATCATAAATATGACTCCAAACTGTTATATTTATTACTTTAAGGAAGTAGATTTAGAGATGTGAGATAAAAAATATATTATTAAAATATATATTATTAAAATATATTATTAAAAAATATATTATTAATATATTAAAAATATATATATTATTGATATATATTAAAAATAATATATATTATTATCATTAAGTTACTCAAGATTAAAGATAAAGAGATAATCCTAAATGCAGCAAGAGGAAAGGAAAGAGTTAGCTACAAAGGAGTGCTCCTCAGGCCATCTGCTAATTTATCAAAAGAAACCTTGCAGGCAAGAAGGGGCTGGAAAGAAGTATTTGAAGTCATGAAAGGCAAGGACCTACATCTAAGATTACTCTATCCAGCAAAGCTTTCATTTAGAATACAAGATCGGATAAAGTGCTTCCAGATAAGGTCAAGTTAAAGGAGGTCATCATCACCAAGCCCTTATTATATGAAACGCTAAAGGGACTTATCTAAGAAAAAGAAGATAAAAAATATGAACAGTAAAATGACAAGAAACTCACAACTATCCACAAAGGAATCTAAAAGTAAAGAAAAACCACAGAAACAAAAACTAAGCAAACAACTAGAACAGAAACAGAATCAGAGAAATGAAGATCACATGGAGGGTTTTCAGTGGGGAGGGGAAAGGGAGGAATGGAGGGGGAAGGTACAGCGAAGAAGAAGCATAATTAGTAGGCATAAAGTAGATGGGGAGAGGTAAAAAATGGTATAGGAAAAAGAGAACTCAAAGAACTTATATGTACAACCCATGGACATGAACTAAGGAGGGGGAATGCTGGAGGATGGGCGGGTGCAGGGTGAAGTGGGGATAAAGGGGAGAAATTGGGGAAACTAATAGCATAACAATAAAATATACTTTAAAAATATGCTGCATTATTTTGCCATAGATACAAAAAAATAGTAATCAGACAATATGAATAGCTGAAGGGCTCCTTATATATTGGACTCTCATTAACATAAATATAAAATTGTAATGCCTTTCCAATTGGTATATTCACAGTTATGCAAAATAACTTATAGTCTTTTCGTAGTTTAAGGAAAAGAGCTGCAACATTTCCATTTACTGTAAATTTCAATTTATATTTTCAGATGATTATTAGTTTATTGAAAATATTCTATCCATTTGAAATCTCTTCGGTAGTTCTAAAATGTTTATGAACCTAAACTGAAATTCTGTGGTGACAGCACTGCTTCAAGCCTTTCAAATATAATGGAATATATTCATAGGTAATGTTGTATATTAAATGTCAGGTTATTTTGTTATGTATTTAGTATCATCCAAGCTTAAGAAAGCATTTTTTAAATATTGCAAAATTGGGAAGAGTGGATCCTTGTGCTACTTTCTTTTTTTGTTCATTGGATGCTCTAAGAATTCATGTTTTTGCCTATTTTGATTTGTTTGTATAAATTTGTTATAAAACAAAAGAAATGATACAGCTTTACTGATAAAAAGGATAGTACTTCCTTTGAATTTATGGTTAAGCTGCATAAACCACAGAGGCCAAGGCCATGGTGTTCTAAACTGAACAAAGAACAAGAGACCGCAGAGAAAAGGCAGCACACTAAAATATTTCCTGTGTCTAGAATGGTAACCAGAGGCATACTCACTTTGATCCTTAACCGTAGACTGGGACTCTTGCCCTCTTTTTCTTACTCCTTTGTAATTTACTTGCACTTGACAGTGACACTGTTAGCATGTAGCAAAATACTGTATACTTTAATAAACCACTTACAAATATTTATTAAGATGTACTCAGATACTTCAGGAGGCTAAATAATTTAGGTAGTAGCTATAATTTTATTAACTAAATAAACATATATATGTTTATTACTAACACCGTTTTCCTCGATTGTCATTTAGAATGCATTTAAACAATAACTCTCTTTAAATGTTAAGACTCCTGCCCTGGTTGAGCAGCTCAACTTGTTAGAGCATCATCCTTATACAGTAAAGTTGTGGGTTCGATCCCCAGTCAGGGCACATACAGGAATCAACCAATGAATGCGTAAATGAGTGGAACAGTAAACCAGTGTTCTCTTTCTCTCTCTCTCTCTCCTTTCTTCTTTCTCTAAAATCTCAATAAATAAAAACAAAAAATAAAAAAGACTTCTCATTAGGTTAAAATTTAAAAATATCTACTTTTTTAAATAAGTCTATTTTTTATGAGCATCGTGCTGGATGATGGACGATGAATATGAATAATATATAAATTCCACAAATAAAGAAAACAAAGTCAACTCACTCTAATATATGTGATGAATGCTTTAGCCAGGCCATGCAGAAAGTTTTATGAAAGCACAAGAAATTGTAGTAAGAAAAATATGTGGGGTGTGTGTGTATATGTAACAACATGGAATATTACTCAGCCCTAAAAGAGAAGGAAATCTTACCTTGTGCAACAACATGGACGGACCTAGAGGGCATTTGCTAACTGAAGTAAGTCAGACTGAGGAAGACAAATACCACGTGATTTTACTTATATGTGATATACATACAATATATGTGGAATCTAAAGAACAAAAAAAATGAACTAACAAAACAGAAACAGACTCAAACTGATGGTTGTCAGATGGGAGGGGGCTTCGGTGAATGGATGAATAAAGTGAAGCGATTAAGAAGTACAAATTGGTAGAAAAATTATGAATAGGAAAAATAAGGAACAAAAGAAGAAAATTAAGTAGGAGAGATCTTAACAAAGACAGTGCATGACGTGAGATTTCTGATAGGGTTATATTTTTAGATGTACATGTCTTTTGTGTGGAAAACAAAATATAATCATCTACCTGAAAATATGAAAGCAACACATAGCAATTATTTTGAGCTTGCTGGAAGTTAAATTGAAAAAGATTGATAGGGAAATATATATCAGTAGAAAGCATTTGCTTGGGGGCCTGAATATGAAAGGCAATATACACTGTGATTGAGAATTTTCTCTAAAATTCTTAAGAATATTTATCCTAAATATTACAGAGCCATTAAAAACTCTCATTTTATAACTGTCATGGAAAAGTAGAATCAGGTTCCTTTTAGAATGTAGTGTGAGCAGTCTTTAACAGGTTGGCCGTAGAGAAGAAGGAACTGGAAGCAGATAGAATTATTTGTTGCTTTCATACATGTCATAGTCAACAACACTGAAGACCTGGACTGGAATTTGGAATTGGGACTGAAATGAGAGGATAAACTGAAGCAATCACAGAGGGAATCAATAGGATATTAACTATAATATTTGAGTAGTAAAAAAGAGAATTGCTTTAAAATAATTCCCAGATTTCTAGCATTATGTTCATCTTAAATGAGGCATTAAACACAGTACATTTGAGGAATGACTGTTAAATTTAGGAGTCAGTAAGAAGCACAGTGGAGGAAGTTCTAAAAATATGATTTGATACAACCTTGTGATAGAATGAATTTCCCTGAATTATTTCTTATGTTCATAAAATCAAAGGGGAAAGGTCACAATGAGGTAAGGAAAATAAGAAAAGAAGGCCAATGATGGATCTAAGGATCAAAACAGTATTTCCACAAACCAAGTTGATTTTCAGTGGCTTCCTAGTTAATTCTCTGAGAAATATCCAAGAGATTGTTATAACAAATTAGTCAGATTTTGCAAGAAACATAATATCTATTCCTGTACATTAACTATTATGTAAAAATGTTTATGAATGACATTGTTTGAAGCCATTTACTAGTAGGACTATGCCTTAAAGCAACACATCCCCAAAATATTATTGATACTTCATCAAAAATCTGTTCATGTAAAATGCACATCTGGCTCTTAATTATTTTTCATCCTGAATTTGAGAATTAGCAAAGATTAATTTTAAGTAGTTCACTGAATTATAATTTATACATAATCTTGGATTTAGAAAAAAATAACAGAGTAGGGAAATGTAACATATATGAACTTGATTAAAGCAATAATAATCACCCAAATCTCAGCTCTATATTATTGTTGGAAAGGTTCAAAGGTCAAAAAGTTGTTTCTTTGAGACAAATATAATGGGTATATTTAGTGCTTTCTCAATATTAGCCTATTCAATAAGGACACAATATAACAAAAGTTATTCCATTTAATGTTGTGGTAAAATTATCTCAAGTGGCTAAAAATTGTATTTAAGTTAATGGCTGTTTATCATCTCTAACATGTCTGAAGTCTTTCTTCTGAAAGGTGGGTGAAATCTGTTGAAAATTATATCCTGAAATATTAAAACATAGCTTTGAGATGGATATATGCACCATAAAACTTTTATGCAAAATACATTTAAAGAAATAATTCATTTCCCCATGGCAAATCTTGAAAGTGAAATTCTTGACACTTTTTTTAGATCTTTTTAATATGAGGCATATTTTCTAATGACACAAAGAGAAAGCTTTCGCTTTTAGTAAAGGCAAACTTTCAGGCAAAATATCTAAAATGGATTTGTATTTTAAAGTGTTTACATTTTTAGTTATTCTGCTCATAGCAAAAGGTAAGTATGGTGAAATCTAACGCAAAAAAAAAAAACACAATAAGTTGGATGCAGTTATCAAACTATGTAGGAGAAAATATCCTTTAAAGGAAAAACTTTGGTGTAATTGTCACATTTATACCAACATGACTACTCTTGCATTTCTCTTAAATACCAAAATGGTATGATTAATTAGTAAAGCAAAAAAAATGCTCATATTATCTAAAAGTTTGCAGTTTTTCAAAATATATATTCAATATTCAATATATTTCATAAAAATATAGAAGTAATTATCATAACTTTCAAATTCATATTGTCTTGGTCAAACCAGATGAATATTTCTTTAAGAGAAGACAAAGGTGAAAATGTTTTAATAACAAATAATAAGTAGGTGGAGAATTGAGTTATCAAGTTTTAAAAAGATTTAAATTTTAATTTAAAAAAATGAGTTGCACACAAAAAAAATACCACTCCTCATGACTGAATATTTTTCCAAACCTCAGACACTGGAAGAGTGATAATTCACACTAGCATCGTTTATTCACTTTACAGAAACATAAGGCCATAAAATGTTACCTGTTCAGATAAATATGTACTATGCGCATTAGTTTTTTGAGTGGGTCTCTTATAAGCATTCAATTTCATATGAACTTGACTTTGTACACTTTCTGTACTACTTGTTTAGAGAAAACCACAATACTATTGCAAATATCATCTGTTCACAAGAATTCAACAATCTCAATTTAGATGACACAAATCCCCAGCTCTTACTTTCAATAAAATTTCAATTTATAAAGTCACATTAAATCTAAAAAAAGAAAATAGAAAATAAAATGTCTATTTTAATGTTAAACTCATCAAAGATTAAACATATTATTTCAAACCCAGAGAAGCAGAAGAGTGATTGCTGTACAGTAACCCAAACAATATTTTCTAAAGTAAATACTACTGAATTAAAACAGTAGCAAAATTAACTTTGGGAACCTTTTCTTATAGGCTATTGTTGTTGTGAAATCTTAGAAAGAAGAGAGTGTTTCCTACATATTTTTACCATAATGAATTCCCTTTCTAATTAGAACTACTTTTGAAAATGGTAACCTAGGTAATCATTAATTATTTTAACTATCATATGTTAATATACAATCAGTTGCTTAGTTTTTGATGTTTTCCATGTTTTGTAATCATGTACAAATTATAGTGCAGACGATGATAATGATTTACCTGACTGAAGGAATAAAGGGCATATGTGGTTATCACATCTCTAAGCTGCTCACTGAGCTTGCCTGTTTTTCTCTTATTCACATTTTCTGCCACCACTGTCCTTATTAGTTGCACTAATGGAATTTTCATCTTTTTGTATATCCACGTCTAGGATAAAGAGGATTTTTTCAAACTTGCTTTTTTCCCCTCATATTATTTCTGTGCTTAAAATTCTCTTCCCACATTATCTTCACCTGTGGATATCTCATTCAGTTCAGGATTATTCCACTGATTGAGAATAACAAAAAATGGTGTATAAAATAAATTTTTTAAATATATCCTTCATATTATTGAAGATATGCTAATAAGATAGAACACATTATCCCTCCCTCCCCACTTCTCTCTGGCCACTGTCAGTCTATTCCATGTTTCCATCCCTCTGTTTCTGTTTTGCTTGTTAGTTTATTTTGTGGTGTGAAGAAGGGGAAGGGACTAGTTGAAAAACATGTGTGAATGACCATTGGACATGGACGACAGTGTGGAGTTTGACTGTGGGAGAGGGGGTGTACTAGGCAGAGCAGGGTGCGGAGGGGAAAATTGGGACAACTGTAAATTTTTTAAGAAAGGATAGAACACAATGAGGAACTCAAAGGCTGATTTCTGCATGAAGTTTGTGACCAAAAAGTAAGGCAGTTTCTGAGCATTAAAGTGTTTACTGTATCACATAAGCACTTACCTACACAGCAAAGATTTTGACCAGGGCCACTTATGGTAGGAAGTCTTGTTAGAGAGCTCATTTGAATAAGATGGGTCAGAGGGGTCAATGTCTTTTGGGTGGAGGGGGCATTACATTTGGATGACGATTCTCTCCTTGCCAAAATGACATAAAAAAATACAAGGAAGAAAACATTTCTGGTATGGCAAAGTAAGGACCTTCAAAAACTCACTGTTTGGGCCCGGCTGATATAGCTCAGTGGATTGAGCGTGGCTGGGAACCAAAAGGTCCTGATTCGATTCCCAGTCGGGGCACATGCCTGGTTTGCCGGCCAGGTCCCCAGTGGGGCCCATGTGAGAGGCAACCATACATTGCTCTTTCTCCCTCCTTTCTCCTCTCTCTAAAAATAAATAAATAAAATCTTAAAAAAAAAAAAAAAAACTCACTGTTTGGGAAAAGCAGTGAAACTATAGCAAAAAAATTTAATATCGACTTTTTTTCAGAAATCTGAAGTTAACTAAAAGCTTGCAAAAACCCAGGAAGTGTCTAAGTAGAACAATTATTGAATTTTGGTAAGAATAGGCCCAGTAGCTAAGTAACTTGTCCCTCTCCATTCTCTCTATCAAATCCTTCAGTAGGCTTGAAAACGAACAGCCTTACAACAACCAAAATAAACAGAAAGATGTCTTATGCTCATTTATTGAACAACTCCATTTGGCGGAAAGGGAAATACTCCTAAACTTTTAGTATGGACAACACAATCTCTACAAAAATCCAAGCTGCCTTTTTGCAGAAATTGACAAGCTGATCATATAATTCTTAAGGGAAGGCAGTGATCTGTAATAGCCTAAACGATCTTGAGAAAGAAGAAAAGTTAGAGGACTCATAATTTCCAACTTTAAAACTTAATACAAAACTATAGTAATCAAGATAGCATATGACTGACTTAAGGTTAGATACATAGATCAGTGGAATAGTGTTGAGAGCCCCAAAATAAAAACCCTTGCATTTATAGCCAATTGATTTTTGACATGGTGTCAAGGTAATTTAATTGTGAAAGAACAATCTTTTCAACAAATAGCACTGAGGTATGTGGATATTCACATGAAGAAGATTTAAATTCTCTTTCTTCACCTTCACCTTAATGTTATGTGAATATCTCAATAAAGTCATTGTAAAAATAAAGGAAAGATTATTTGACTTTGGATGGTGAACACAATGCAATATACAGATCCTGTATCATAGTAATGTACACTTGAAACCTCCATGATCCTATTAACTAATGCATCTTCGATAAATTTAATTTAAAAAACAAAAACAAGAAAATAAATAAAAAAGTTGTGCAGCCGTGAGGGTACTGAATTCAAAAGGGGGAAAAAAACCATATAAACCTCTCTAGGAGGCAGTGATTACTGATGCACCCCCTCCCTCAGATTTACACTCTCCCTAGGTCCACATAGTTTAGAGGGCCAGAGGCTAACAAATCTTGAACATAATTTAAGTACCTAGTACTTAAAGTAAATGCAAATCTTCTTCAGAGGAGAACACATTCTTCCACGGTTTCAGGATCTTGCTACGAATAACTTGATAAGTACTATAAGATCTAGCTACCATTTGAAGATTACAAAGCACATAGTAATGTTTAAATATGCACAAAACAACCCTAGCCAATGTGGCTTGGTTGGTTGGAACATCGTCCGGTAAATTGAAAGGTCGTGGGGTTCAATTCCCAGTTAGGGCACATACCCAGGTTATGGGTTCAGTCCTCTGCTGGGATGCGTACAAGTAGGCAGCCAATCCATGCTTCTACTTCACACCAATTCTCTCTCTCCCCTGCTTCCTCTGTCTCTGAAAGCAATGAAAAAATGTCCTTGGATGAAGGTAAAAATAAATAAATAAATAAATAAACAAACAAACAAACAAATACACAAAACAATAGATATTACAGAACTTACTTTCATAGGACTCAAATGGTGGAATTGTCAGAAAAAATTAGTTTAAACCAGCTGTATTTAAGTTAATTATTGGGTTGACCAATTTGTTTGCTTTTTCTGTAAAGTAGCTCTTGTAGCGCTTAGTTGTCTTTAACTTCATTCAAAACAATTTTGTTAGATTGTATTGTGACAGCTGTCATGTCAGTATACATTTAAAAAATACATCAAAATGGGTGTATTTTTGTGTAGCCATTTTAATATTGAAGATGGAAGAAAATAAGCAACATTTTTGGCATATTATGCTTTATTATTTTAAGAAAAGTAAAAATGCAACTGAAACACGATAAAAGATTTGTCCAGTGTATGGAGAAGGTGCTGTGAGTGATCAGATGAGGAAAATGATTTGTGAAGTTCTGTGCTGCAGATTTCGTGTTGGATGATGCTCCATAGTTGGGTAGACTAGTTGAAATTGATAGCGATCAAATTGAGGCATTAATTGAGAACAATGAATGTTATTATACCTCATGGAAGATGGCCCAAATTCTAAAAATATTCAAATGAATAAAGTCATTGGTGAAAATGAAAAATGTCTTTTTATTTTAGGGAAAAAAAAACGAATGGACTTTTTGGTCAATTCAGTAAAATTGCATTACATTGAAAATATCTCTAGGAAATAGGAAAGTGTAAAAAATGATATAGCTACTCTAAATAAAGATCAAGTAGGACCTTAACAAATAAAAATACAACTGAAATTTAAAATATGTTGGATATAAGTAGCAGATTGTTTTGATTTAATCTTGACTGTATATTTTTTCCATTACCATTTAGTCCTCTTATACCCCCACCCCCAACAATCACCACACTGTTGTTCATGTCTATGACAAGTAGCAGATTTTGGGAATGGAATTGCAAATTAATAATTCAAAAGATAGAGCAAATGAAATTACCCAAAAGCAGAAAAGGAAAATATGGAATCTATAGAATACAAGATTGAAGATCCAGAGATATCAAATAAAGAATCCGATAATCTAACATATGATTGATAGGAATTCCAGAAGCATAAACTGAGACGACGGTTTGGAATAAAATGTTTGAAGAGTCAATGCCTAAGAGGAGAGATTACAATTCATACATTAAATGAGTACAATGACTCTAGACATAACAGGTAGAGATTAAATAATACACAAAGACAAATTAAAAAGCTACATAAAATTTTTAAAAATATAAATATTAAAAATTATAGAGGAAATAGGAAAAGAAGTAAGTTAGCATACCACTTATTCAGTAGCAATCAGAGAAATCAGTAAATAGTAGAACAACAAATTCAATAATTGGAAAGAAAATAAGTACTAACCTGGAATTTTATATTCTGAAAAAATATTTCAAACTGATATGGATAATAATGGCTTTATCCAACACACAAAATATGAGTTTGTCATATGAGGACTTTTCCCAAAAGAAATTCTAAGCGATATTTTTTTTCAGGAATGGAAAAATGAGCTTAGAAGAAATGTCCAGAAATAAAAACAAAATGAGGAACAAAAGAATTGATAAATATCTGTAAGCAAAATAAATATTAATTGTATTAAAAAGTAGTAATTAAGTGAGGTTAAGTATGTAACAAAATAAAAAATACCCTAAAGTACAGTAAAAGTGTTAATGGAGAGGATAAATGGAAATTAGATATCTAAAGACTTTTATGTATTGAAATAATATATTTATATACTTATTTAAAATACACACTTTTTTAAACATAAAGAAGATTTAGAATAAATGACCAAATAATTGACTATGACCAAGTCTTAACAAATTTCAAAGGCATGCGCTCTGTTTACTTTTGACCACATAGGATTAAACTAGATATCTATTTAAAAAAAGACCATTCAAAATACGCCTGATCTTTGGATATTAAAAAAATGTTATGTACTAACCCATATGTCAATGAAGAAATCAAAACTGAAATGGGAAAATATTTTGAACTAAATGATATAAAAACTACTACATACCAAAACATATTGGCTGCAGGGAAAGCAATAATTAGTTTGACAGTTATAACCTATAATAAATGTGTTATTATAGAAAGAAAAACGGGTGAAAAAATCAATGTGTTAACTGATTTCACCTCATGAAATTCTCATCTCATGCAGCTTCCCAACTCATTTCATGAGGCTAGTGAAACCATCTTCAAATTTGGCATTTCAGGATCTCTTTACACGCTTAAAATTTGTCTTCCCTCCAATGACCAATTAGTGAAAAGTAGTTCTCCCTGTCAGACAGATGTGTTATAGTGGGTCCAGTGGTGGCCCCCAAAAGGGTATGTCCACATCCGAACAGTAGCCTGTGACTGTGATCTCATTTGGGAAAGTGTCTTCACAAATATAACTAAATTAAAGATCTCCAGATGAGATCATTTTGGGATATACCAGTGGGTCCTAAATTCAATGGCAAACATCTTTTTAAAATCACAGAGGAGAGAATGGGCAGCAAAGGAAAAGGCCGTGTGAAGATGGAGGCAGAGAATGGAGTATGCAGCCACAAGCCAAGGAACACACAAGTCTCCTAGAAGCTGCAAGAGGCAAGCAATGATTTTCCCCAGACATTTTGCCGGGGGGGAGGGTGGTCCTATCAACACCTAGAATTTTTGGACTTCTTGCCTTGTCAACTGTGGAAAAATAGATTTCTGTTGTGTTAAGCCACCAAGTATATAGTAATTTGTAACAGTAGCCCCAGGAAACTAATACGGTGTTCAATGAATTTGGGAATAGCAACCTGAAGTCCTCCAATAATATAATTTATAATAATATAAATTGATTAGGTGGCATCTAAAGGGTTGCAGACTAGATCTATATAATAAATTTTGTCATCCCTTGTTGATTGCATCTGGAGGTTGAAACCTAAAAGAGGATGAATGAGCTATGAGACATTGAAAGACACAGTAGAACACCAGTGACACTGCTGTGTATGTAGGTAATGGTCTTCTGTATGTACATTGCTCTGCATCCACAGTGAAAAGTATAATCAGTCATTTTTTACTTAAGTGACAGGTGTTTATATTTATTGCTGCATGTTCAGGAAATCTAAAGAGTGGACTATGAGCCAGAGAGCAATTCAAATATAAGAATTAGGATCCAAACTCATAATTTTTTTATTTGTCAGGAGGAGTGAATGGGGAAGATCCATGTCGTTGCTTAGAAAGTACAGATTCCAAATGAGTAGAGTCCTATTACAAATATTTTTTTCCTGCATCTTTGCTTTTTGTCATCTTTTTATATGAGCTGCTCTTTCTCTGCTTATCTAGTTAGTGTCTCTTATTCTGATATTCTACTCAACCACTCTTGTAGTTTTACTTACTATATATATATAAGTTATATATATATAATTTGCTCCTAAAAGTATATCTCTGGCCTAAGTCTCCCTCCCAAACTTCAGAAATGGATGACCATTGACTAGGACCATCTCTACTTTTTTTTTCTGTAGACACATAGCCTCAAAGTACAGATCAGACACTTAAAAAATCATCTTTTTCAACCTTCTTCTCTACCTTACTTCTCTTTAAGTGAACAACATTATGAATTTTCCAAGCTAGAATTAGAATCTAGTCATGAATTTCTGCCTCTCTCCTGCCCTGACATACAAATTAATCACCAAGTCTTATTGAGTTTATCTATTTTACTTTTCCTGATCTTTCCAATTTTCTCTGCTTGTCATTATCTTTATTAATGTCCCAATCATTTTCTCTTGCCTGCAGCTCTTAAGGGCTTGCTAACTTCTCTCTGTTCTTCTTGTCTTGTTTCTTGGACCATTCTTCACCTGTTGTCAAAATGATCTTGCTGAAGCATGGACTCCTCCACCTGAACTCCTTCAATGTACTTGACTATATCCCACCCTCATTCTTGACTGTACTGTCACCACTCATTGCCCTCAAGCTAAGGTATAAATTCCTCATCAACTGACTTCATTAACGTTTCTGTTCTCTGAGCCCTTTCTCCTCACACCACAATAAATTGCATGAATTTCTTCAAACTTCTTGTGTTTCTTCAAGGCTTTGTTGTTTTTCTCCCTCTCCTTAGAAGTTATTTTTCCATATACCCCCTGTATGTAACCAACTTCTGAAATACTTTGACCCTAGATGTCACTCATCCAGAGTAAAGATGTTCCAGATCCCCCATGGTTGTGTAAATTACCTATATTCTATGGTTCTAAAGCACTATATCCATGCTCCTCTCATCTTACTTACTTATTGCTTGTGTCACCTGCACAAGATAGTAAAACCTTGAGGACCTGCATGTATCTTCATCACTGTTGTAGCCCCAGATTCTGGTGTTATCAGACTCAAAAGCTGTTTAGGAACAAGAGCATAAAAAGTGTGTAACTACATTTACAAGGCAATGTGTGTAGCAAGGACAAGATTATGGTAAGGAGTATAGGTAAATAAAGCATATATGTGCCATATAAGGGCTTTCAATGTGAATTTTAGAACACAGTATTGGCCAAAAACTGTGTTTTCAGGCCATATTTGGCTATTCTTCAGTCAATCTGACTGCAAAAAATATTGTATATACTGTATTAGCTCTGTACATTAGTTAACAAGAGATTATCAATGAAAATTTATTAAATTAATAATATAAATTAAAGCCCATTCTTTTGTTAATCACCTTTTCATTGAATTTTGCTTTGGTACATAAGTCAACACATATTCCCTTGCCACTTCTTCTGGAAAATAATTTTACTGAGGAAAATCAAAGATTAGGTGACAAACTAATGATGTTAATGTATACGATGAAGATATTTACTATGACAGTTACATTCCAATCATAAATAAACAATTCAGAGATAAATTCAAGGCAATTTTAATTTCTCTGTAATATAGATATATTTAAATATGTTTGATACAGCTTAATAGAACCTATAAAATTTTATAAAATTATGCACTGCTTAGAATTCTTATAAAGAAAAACAGTTGTGTAAGCTAAAAATAAGGAAATACAACATTAATTTATATCTTTCTTTTTGTATTGTTTTTCTGTTACAGTTGTCCCAATTTCCTCCATTGCTCTCCCCTGCCCTTCCCACACCCCTCTTCCACATTCAATCCCCACCCTGTTGTCCATGTCAATGCATCATTTATACTTGTTCTTTAACTAGGCCCTTCCCCTTCTTTCCTCCTTTATTTACCCTCCTCTCTCCTCCCCTCTGAACTCTGTCAGTCTGTTCCTTGTTTTCATGCATCTGGTTCTATTTTTCTCATTGTTTTTGTTTTGTTGGTTAAGTTCCATTTATAAGTGAGATCATATGGTATTTGATAAAGTACAGAACCCATTTATGATAAAAAACACTCAGCAAAGTGGGAGCTGAGGGAGCACACCTCAACATAGTAGAGGCCATATATGAGAAACCTACAGCCAATATCATACTCAGTGGGAAAACGAAAAGCTTTCCCACTAAGATCAGGAATAAGACAAGGATGTTCACTTTCACCATTTTTATTTAACATAGTATTGGAAGTTCTAGCCACAGCAATCAAAAAAGAAAAAGAAGTAAAAGGCATCCAAATTGGAAAGGAGGATCCAAAATTGTCACTGTTTGCAGATGACATGATAGTGTACATAGAAAACCCTATAGGTTCTACCACCAAAAAACAACTCAACCTAGTAAGTGACTTTGGAAAAATAATGGATACAAAGTCAGTATTCAGAAATTGATGACATTCTTGTACACCAACGATGAAATATCAGAAAGAGAAACTAGGAAAAAAATCCCATTTACTGTATCAACAAGAAAAATAAAGTACCTAGGAATAAACCTAACCAAGGAGGAAAAAGCCCTGACTTGGAAAACTATGGAACACTGAGGAAAGAAATTAAGGAAGACACAAACGAATGGAAGCATATACTGTGTTCATGGGTTGGAACAATCAACATCATTAAAATGTCCATACTACCCATAGCAATCTACAGATTCAATACAATTCCTATTAAAATACCAAAGGCATCTGTCACAGATTGAGAACAAATATTTCAAAAATTTATAATTTTGAAAATGACCCCAAATAGTTACAGCAATCTTGAGAAAGAAGAACAAAGCAGGAGGGATCACAATACCTGGTATCACCCTATACTACACGCCCACTATAATCAAAACAGTTGGGGGCTGGCATAAGAACAGACACATGAGTTGTATCTTTCTTAGCAGATTTTGTTATATAAATACAGGAATTAATCCTTACATTCTTTTATTCTTTTGAACATTTCACCATTATTTATTGTCAGTGTTTTATTTATTACTCAAAATATATTTATTTGAATTTAGGTAGGCTTGATTTTTGAATATGCAAATAAAATTATATTTTCAACATGATGAAAATGAAAAAATGTTTTTTGAACATTTTTAGGTAAAGAAATCCATTTCATGTATTTTTACATAAATCTTATTTTAAAGTATTGTTTAATAACCCTGTTGTCATATAAAATGGGCGGGGATGTAATATGCCAATACTAACATGTATCAAATAATTATGTGCAAAGATAAAATTTTGTGGAACATTGTACTTCTTGGATAATTTTTTGAATTTTCTTTTTTTTCTAAGCAGATGCATAGAAATAAAAATTATTTGTGAATATATTTTCCTCTGAGACAAGACTTCCACAAATTCTTACCCAATTGACAACATATCAATCATATTTCACCATCTAATAGAGTGAATCATGTTGTACTGTAGCAACAGATTTTCTATATGGTAGTTGCAAACTTATCAATTACATTTTCAGCTAACTTTGCAGAGGCCTATTTGAAATAATAACATACTAGGCTTTATTTATAGCTTATATCATTTTACATGTGATTTCAAGGCTTTAGATCTTAAAAAAATAAAAATTAAAACAAATGAAACTGAAATTTTCTGTCCTGAAAACTGAACATGAGAATCCTATTATGCTTTTCAGTTATTACTATTTGCTGGTTTCCGATCCAACTCTGACCTTAATTTCATGTGGTGTGCTTGAAAGTTCTGCTTTCTACAAAGAAATGATAAAACATTTCCAGTGAGTGACTATATCATTTTTATGTTATAATTATTTAGAGTAATTTAATTTTTTAAGAGTGCAACAATATGAAACTGTAGTTCATTCTGAAACACCCTTGAAAACTTGTGTTCCATTGTGATAAATCGTGCCTCTCTGATACAAATAGAAGTTTGGAGCACTTTGGGATTCTCTTTTTAGTTTACTAATGAGGTTGTATATTAAGAGCCATTTCATATAGTGTGAACCTTTTTCTTTTTGACCTGAATCTTAATTTGTTAATGTGAAAAAATCAATATTTTTCTCCAAAACCAATTTATGAACTTTGGAAAAATTCCCATTGTTTATTAATATTAAGATCACTAATCTTTGTGAACAAAATCATGGCAAGCTTCAAGTTCATTTGAGCAGCTTCTAAGTTGTTGGAGTAAACTAGGATTCCATTGTAGAAGAAATTGAGATTTTAGTAAATTAAATTTTTCCAAAAATGTACTTAAAATAACTCAAAATATAGTTCTAAAAACACCTTATCTAGTTATTTTTAGTAATAATATATAAATATTTAGAAATAAAAGTTCAAATCAGTAGTTGTTTACTTAAATAATCTCTATACCATGGTGTGGAAAATGTTCGCAAAACAAGTGGCATATTAGGAATGAAAGTTATTTTAATGCTATTATATAGC
This sequence comes from Micronycteris hirsuta, assembly GCA_004026765.1. Lineage (NCBI taxonomy): Eukaryota > Metazoa > Chordata > Mammalia > Chiroptera > Phyllostomidae > Micronycteris > Micronycteris hirsuta. The sequence goes on from PVJI01016812.1 coordinate 27,398, forward strand.
AGAGTTTTATGGGGTTATTGTTTTTAATAATTTAGAATATTGAAATATTTGATGACTTTTGCAGGTAGTTGGAAACAAGAGATAGTTATGGGATTCCTGTGATTATTAATAACAACATGAAAATGAAGATTCTGCTTAAGGTTTGAGAAGAAATTAATATGATACATGGTGAGAGAAATGGAAGGTTGTTGATGTGAAGAAAATAAATGAGAATTTTTATTCTATAATGGTAGCAATGACTGCATGTTAGCGCTGCCAGGGAACAATGTCACTTCTAGGGTAGTGCATCCATTTTGTCACATGGGCCATTTAACAAAGAAACAGACAAGCATTAACTCACAGTAATTTTGAAACAGTAACATCTTATACCTTTGTTTCAGGGTGGATTCTATACATTCCCCGCCCCTGTGATTTTAATTATTTATTTCCTTTTATAAAAAATTATTAAACAAAAGAATAAAATTTTCACATTAAAATATCCATCATTACATTCACCAAGGGAAATAACTGTTAATAAGCTAATGCATAAACTTCTAGCTCCTTGTACTATGTACATGCATATTTGAATGTGTTATATATGTTTACTAAAATATGGTTATGCTCTCATACTATGTATACTGCTTTTTCATTTTAAAAGACAGTATACCATTTTGCCATGTATAATGCGCACCCACATTATTGTATGCATTATACATGGTATTATTATGCCCATTATTATACTATAGTATAATAATTATACCCGTGAATAATGTGCATCCTTATTTTTCCCTAAAAAATTTGGGCAAAAAAGTTTGCATTATACATGGCAAAATACAGTAAAGTTTTCTATTTTTTGAGTACACATCTTGGACTCTGAACTTGCAGCATGAAGTGTTGTTATGAACACTAAAATTTTGTTCACTCTATGAATTATAAAAATAACCATAAAATTTATATCAATTCAGTTAATTGTGGAAATAAAATTTTAGACTATCTCTTATGAACTTATTCCAGCATATAACCTATCACTAGACAGAGGGTAAGATTGACATATGTCTTTCATTGTAATAGTATTTAGAAGACCTATCCTGATAGAAATTCTGATTATATAATACTTCTAACTAGATACAATATCTAAAAATTGTAACTGATTGATTTCATATTTTCACCTATTTTACTTTTTATTTCATATATGCAACTTTGCAATTATAACATATACCTCTCAAAAGAATATAGGATAAATGAGCAAAAAATATAGAAAGGTATTTTCCCAGATTGCTCCAGGGCAGTAGTTCAAGGAACATGTCTATTTCTTGCCCTTCCTTCAGTTCCAAAGTGACTCTGAAGCACTGCTTTGAAATCCTTTAGAGCTATCATGCAGAATTCCTGATAAACCTTGGTAACTGATGCTCCAATAAGCACTGTCCCTTACTAGCTAGCAGCTCGACTTTGATAAAAGAAGCCCCTGCTCTGGAGTTCTTCCAGATCAGACTCTCTCTAGCCTGTTTCATCTGTCTTCCATGTGCTCCATAGTCCAAGGCTTCTCCCTTAGACTTGCTTGATTCTTCATTTGTTTTATATTGATTCTAATTTCACCTAGGTCAGAGATTCTAAATTCACAGATTACTTAGCAGAAGAGCAAATTCTAACCTCATAGTTCTTATCTGTACTTTGATTTCCTTTTAAAGTAATGCCTTTAAACATTTTCCCTAGAAATAAAAGAGCAATGTTTTTGACGTATTTGTACTGAATAAAACATGGAGAAACTACACATATATTTTTCTATAGTAATATATGCAATGAAACTAACTAATTAGAGGCATTATTCTCTTTTTAAGAATTCTTTTTACAAAAGTGTTTGACTCTAAGATAAAATTATTTTTAGAAGCTTTCCAACCCTGACATGCCTTCTGCTCCCTTTTATATTTTTCTACATTGCACTCACTGCCATTTACCATGCTATTTATTTATTTATTTATTTATTTATTTATTTAAAATGTAGAAATTTAATTTATAAATATATTTATTTAAGTATAATACACAATGAGATACCACTCCACTGCGAATGGCCATCATTAAGAAAGCAACAAACAAGTGCTGGTGAGGCTGTGGAGAAAAGGGAACCCTAGTGCACTGTTGTTGGGAATGCAGAATGGTGCAGCCACTGTAGAAAACAGTATGGAATTTTCTCAGAAAACTAAAAATGGAACTGCCTTTTGACCCACCAATTCCACTGCTGGGATTATTCCCTAAGAGCATTGAAACACCAATTCAGAAGAACCTATGCACCCCAACATTTATAGCAGTGTTATATACAATACACACGTGCTGGAAAAAGCCTAAGTGTCCATCAGTAAATGAGTGGATCAAAAAACTGGTACATTTACACAATGGAATACTACACAGCAGAAAGAAAGAAGGAGCTCCTGTCCTTCACAACAGCATTGATGGAACTGGAGACTATTAAGCTAAGTGAAATAAGCCAGGTGGTGAAAGAGAGATACCATATGATCTCACCTATAAGTGGAACCTAATCAATGAAACAAACAAATGAGCAAAATAGAGCTAGAAAAATGGAAATAAAGAACAAACTGACAGTGACCAGAGGTGAGGGAGGAGAAGGCTAACAGAGGAAGGAACAGGAAGGAGCAAGTCAAGGAACGGGTAGAGGACCCATGGGCATGGAAAGTGGGTTGGGGTAGACTGGGGTGGGGGCTATGGGGCAAGGGAGAGCAAAGGAGAAAAATGTGGGCCAACTGTAATTGAACAACAATAAAAATAAACAAATACAAAATATATAAATAAAATACATAGATATATTGATAATTTATATATCTCTGTATAAACTTATTACCTGTCATCTTCCCAAAAATGTAAATTTCAGGAAAAAGGAATCTTTTATATTATATTCTTAGCTCCTAAAATAGTAACTAACAAAACATAGGTAGTTAATAAATATTTGTTAAATGAATTAATGAACTTACTACTTCATGGTTATTTCTTTTTCTGTGAAGATTTTTTTCAAATATTTATTTATATTTAGAGAGAGGGGTAAGGAAGAAGAAAGAGAGGGAGAGAAATATCAATGTGTGGTTGCCTCTCATGCGTCCCCTTTTCTGGGGACCTGGCCTGCAACCTCGGCATGTGTCCTGAATGAGAATCGAGCCAGCGACAGTTTGGTTCGCAGCTCGCGCTCAATCCACTGAGCTACACCAGCCAGGGTCTTCTGTGAAGATTTTGCTTTATTGTTTTTTGTTTGTTTATTTGTTTGTTTTCATATAAATGTTCAAGGAGAAAGTAACTATTGAGTTTTAAATGAATAAAAAAATAGAACCCTCGGTTTGCAAGTCATAGCACAACCAAATTACAAAGAAAGTAACTATAGTACAGCTGTATAATTTTATAAAAGAGTATTTTCAATCCACAATATCTGCATACAAGATGAAAAACAGAAGGGAACATTTTTCTGTCTTATTCCTCTAAAGTTAGACTAGCAAGTGTGAAGGCAACCATGTTAAGAACCTTAATTCTTAAAACCATTTTCTCTTACCTTTAAAAATACTATGCAACTGTAATTGAACAACAATAAAAAAAGAATACAACAAATAACATGCAAACAATTTAAAATTTCTGAAGGTAGTGACATGTTAATATGTCTGATATTACTAAAATCATGTTGGCATTAAGGCCAAGCCATTTATCTATTCAGTTATAAATAGAATAACTCAGGGTAAGAGATTTGACACTGCTCACTTAACTCCAAGCTATTACCCAAGCTTTTTCAGTCTTGAGAGCAACCACAGGTCTATTAACCATTAACAGAATAGCTTGGGGAGTAAGACACTTAATTATCTCCATTATTTCATTCTTATCTTAGAAGGTAAAAATAGACTAATATTAGCTATCAATCCTCACTATTCCTTAATGATGCAACATTGGCTGAGTGTGAGGCCACATTTTAAAGCGACTGACACACCTAATAATGTGTAGTTGCCATGTAAAAACCTTGTATGATTACCTGCTTTTCTTCTAGGCCACTCACCAGAGTCAGTCCTTCACCTTTTATTCTCTTTTAGGCACATTGTGTAAGCAGCTGTACAGTTAGGATTTGAAATTTAAATTCAGCTTTTCAAAATATAGCCAATAATATTTCACCATTGCAGACATTTTAGCAGTTGTCTCTTGCATAATCAGCATGAAAGCTAGCAAAACTGTACACCAAAGAAACTCAAAGACATCTGCCTAGCTGCTTTATTGAATGTTTGAGCAATTCCGTGGAAGCTTTGCCCATATCACCTGTGGTGGAACAGATGCGGCTACCGTGTGAGGCATATATTAGGGTTGTAGAATGCCTGCTAGAAAGACATTCCAAATGCAGAAAAATATATTTTACCTTATGAAAAGGGCCTTGAGGGATCCAAATCACCTTCTCTTATTACACAGTTACAGGCTGAAAAGAACACACCGTGCATAGCAGATCTAGCTGAAGAACTACTTTATGCGGAAGAGTTGGAATGAATGTTTTAAAATTTGTTATTTTCCTTTTTTTAAATTATGTTTTATTGGTTATGCTATAGAGTTGTACCAATTTTTCCTCCTTTGCTCCCCTCCACCCACCACCCCTACTCCCTCAGGCAAATCCCACACCATTGTTCATGTCCAGAGGTCATGCGTGTAAGTTCTTTGGCTACTCCATTTCCTATACCGTACTTTACATCCCCCCAAGGACATTCTGTAACTAACTTTTTATACTTCCTAATCCCCTCACCTCCTCACCCATTCCCCTACACCCCCCTCCCATCTGGCAACTGGCAACTCTTCTCCGTAACTATGATTCTGTCCCTGTTTTCCTTGCTTGCTCAGTTTGTTTTTTAGATTCAGTTGTTGATAGATATGTGTATATATTGCCATTTTATTGTTCATAGTTTTGATCATCTTTTTTTTTTAATAAGTCCCTTTAACACTTCATGTAATAATGGTTAGGTGATGATGAACTTCATTAGTTTTTTCTTGTTGGGGAAACTCTTTATCAACCTTTCATTCTAAATGATAGATTTCCTGGTTAGAGCAATAGTGGCTGTAGGTCTCTGTTTTTCATCACTTTGAATATTACTTGCTAGTCTCTTCTAGCGTGCAAAGTTTATTTTGAGAAATGAGCTGATAGCCTTATGGTTTCTCCCCTGTAGGTTATTAATTGCTTCTCTCTTGCTACTTTTAAGATTCTCTTTATATTTAACCTTTGGCATTTTAATTATGATGTGTCTTGGAGCAAGGCTCTTCGCAACTATCTTGTTTGGGACTCTGCTTCCTGGACGTGCATGTCTATTTCCTTCACCAAATTAGGTAAGTTTTCTTTCTTTATTTTTTCAAATAGATTTCCAATTTCTTGTCTTTCTCTAACTGACTTATTTCACTAAGCATAATGTCCTTTAGATCTATCTATGCTATCACAAATGGTAGGATTTCCTTTCTTATTGCTGAGTAATATTCCATTGTATATGTGTACCACTTCTTCTTTATCTACTAGTCTATTGATGGGCACTTGGGTTTCTTCCATATCTTGGCTATTGTAAATAACTGAAACAAAAAAGTAGTGTGTATATTCTTTCAAATTACTGTTTTGGATTTCTTGGATATATTCTCAGAAGTGGAATCCCTAGGTCATAGGAAATTTTATTTTTAATTTTTGAAGACCTTCAACATAGTTTACCATAATGGCTGCACAAATCTGCATTCCCACCAGTAGTGGATGAAGGTTCCAATTTCTCCACATCCTTGCCAATATTTTTTTTCCGTTACCATTTATCCCCCATTCCCTCTTTTACCTCCGGTCATCTCCCCTCCCCTTACATTCACTACACTATTGTTCATATCTATGAGTTATTTTCCTTTATTTCTTGATCCCTCCACACCTTCTCAACCTCCCCAAGAGCTGTCACTGATATATTGATGATTGCCTTTCTGGCAGGTATGGAGATATCTCATTGTGGTCATAATTTGCATTTCTCTGATGATTACTGACATTGAGCATCTTTGTATATGTCTATTGGTCATCTGTATGTGCTCTTTGGAGAAGTCTTGGACATTTTTTGGGGGTTGAGATAAATGAATTTTAAATTTTGGATATTAACACCTTATTTGTATTATTGGCAAATATTTTCTTCTATTCAGTGGGTTGTCTTTATATTTTTGCTGTGCAAAAACTTTTTACTTTGATGTAGTTCCATTCATTTATTTTATATTTTTTTGTTTCTTTTGCTTGAGGAGATACATTAGAAAAAATATTACTGAGGGAATTCCGGAGCTGGGAAGGCTGCCATCAACCGAGTGAGAAAAGAGCAGAGCCTGAGAGAACTTGCAAGGTGGGAGCAGTGAACACCAGTACACCTTCTGGAAGAGGAAACCCACCAACAAAGGAACCACCAACAGACAACAATGGAAGAAGGTGAAGGAAGGAGTGGAAGCCACACTAACATCAATCCAGGACCGATCTGGAAATACAACTAAATGGTGAAGAAATTACCCACAACACACAACTGAACAAGAGCAAGAGAAAAGCCTCAAAACCTTGTACACACAGAAGAATCAATTTAAATACAACCTGTCCACACCTGCACAACAGAATACAAGATGTGGTGGATGGAGTGACCCTCAAATAACCAGCTGGAGGGAAGGACCTACCAAAGACAGACCCAACAACAATCAAAACCCAAAGACATACAGAGAGCCAACATAAATGATAGCCCAAGACCAGCAAGCTCAGGAGATTAAGGAGACTGCACCACTGAGTCTCACAGGTATTCTACCATAGAAGTTCATACCATAGCACAGGGAGTCAGAACAGATCTGTTTAAGAAACGGAGGCTAACAAGAAGAGTCTCACAAACAATGGGAAGACAAAGAATCCGCAAATGAAAGGAAAGGAGCCTGAGAAAGAATGCTAAATGAAAGAGAGGCAAATCAGCTATCAGATATTGAGTTCAAAGCAGTGGTTATCAGAAAGCTCAATGAGCTCACAGAGAATTACCAGAAAATACAGAGAAATTACAATGAATTCACTGCAAACTATATCAACATGAAAAAGGAAATAGAAACTATCAACAAGGGCCAAGAGGAAATGAAGAATACAATTTCTGACTGAAGAACACAGTAGAAGGAATCAAAAGAGGCTCTATAAAGCAGAGGATCAGATCAGTGAGCTGGAGGACAAGGTAGAAATAAACACCCAGAAAGAGCAAGAAAAGGAAATGAGGCCCAGAAAGAATGAAGAGGGATTAAGGGAAATGCAGGACAACATGAAACGTAATAATATCCGTATAATAGGGATACCAGGAGAAGAAGAAGAGCAAGCAATAGGAAAGCTGTTTGAAAGCGTAATGATGGAAAACTTCCCTAATCTAATGAGAGAAAAAGTCACACAAATCCAGGAAACACAGTGAGTCCCAATCAAGAGGAACCCAAAGAGGCCCACTTCAAGACACATATAATTAAAATGGCAAAATTCCAAGACAAAGAGAGAATCTTAAAGGCAGCAAGAGAGAAACAGGAAGTAACATACAAGGGAGCCCCGATAAGGCTAACAGCTGACTTCTCAATGGAAACGCGCCAAGCCAGAATAGAATGGCAAGGAATGTTCCAAGTAATTAGAACCAGAGGCCTACACTTTACCCAGCAAGGCTCTCAATCAGGATAGATGGCCAAATAAGGAGGTTCCCAGACAAAAGAAGTCTAAAAGAATACACCTCCACCAAACCAGCTCTGTAAGAGTTGCTAAAGGGCCTACTTTAAGGAAAGGAAAGAAGAGAGAGAGAGAGAGAGAGAGAGGAGTACAGGTACAAAAAAAAAAGGCAATGAATAAGTACCTATCAATAATAAACTTAAATGTAATGGATTAAATGCTCCAATCAAAAGATATTGAATAGCTGAATGGATAAGAAACCATGACCCATGCATATGTTGCCTACAAGAGACCCACTTTAGGACAAAAGTCCTACACAGACTGAAAGTGAAGGGCTAGAAACAAATTTTCTGAGCAAACAGACAAGGAGAAAAGCCGGGGTAGCTATACTCATATCAGACAAAACAGACTTCAAAAAAAGGGCCATAAAGAGAGACCCAGAAGGTCACTTCATAATACTCATGGGAGGAATCCACCAAGAAAGCATAAACATTGTAAATATATATGCACCCAACATAGGAGTACCAAAATACATTAAGAAAATCTTGGAAGACTTCAAGAAAGATATTGACAGCAACATAATTACAGTAGGGGATTTTAACACCCCACTGTCAAAAATGGACAGATCTTCCACATAAAATATTAACAAATATATTGTGGCATTGAACAATGCCCTAGATCAAATGGACTTAACTGATATATATATATAGATCCTTTCATCCCAAAGAAGCTAAATACACGTTCTTTTCAAATGCACATGGAACATTTTCAAAGACAGACCACATGATAGGGCACAAAACAAACCTCAACAAATTCAAGAAAATTGAAATAATATCAAGTATTTTCTCTGACCACAAGGGACTGAAACTGGAAACCAACCCCAAAGAAAAAGCCCCAAAACACTCAGAATCATGGAGATTGAATAGCATGCTTTTAAACAATGAATGGGTGAAGAATGAGATTAGGGAAGAAATCAGAAAGTTTCTGGAAACAAATGAAAATGAATTTACAAAAATCCAAAACTTTTGGGACACAGCAAAGGCAGTCCTGAGAGGGAAGTTCATAGTGATACAGGCCTACCTAAGAAAGATGGAAACATTTCAAACAAACAACCTAACCCTATGCCTACAAGAAATTGAGGAACAACAACAAAGACAGCCTGGAGCAGGTAGAAGAAAGGAAATAACCCAGATCAGAGCAGAATTAAATGAATTAGAGACTAAAATCACAATTCTAAGAATCAATGAATCCAGGAGCTGGTTCTTTGAAAAGATAAACAAAATTGGCAAGCCTTTAAGCAGGCTCATCAAGAAAAAAAGAGAGAGGACCTGTCTCGAATCCTGTCCTGCAGAATTTGTATGCTATGGCAGGTGTGTAAATAAATTCACATGGAATACATCGGACTGGAAGAGCCAGGACTACACGACCCGCCTCTGAACTCAGAGAGAGGTCAAGAGAAATGGCCTGAGAGTGGGCTGGAGAGCGAAGGCCCAGGAGTGGACCAGAGAGGATGAGAGGGCCCAAGAGCAGGCTAGAGTGAGTGAGGGAGACCGGGGGGAGCACAGGCCTGGGAGTAGGCCCCTGGGAGCGGGCCAGAATGCCTTGGCCACTCTCTCCAGAGGAGAGAGCACCCCGACCCCTGTCTTGACAGGCTTTTCTTGTTTTTCCTGGGTATATTACCTCAGAGTGGTCTTCATTTACTAAACATAAATCCGCATTAGGTGATAGCCAGGAAGGCACTTCTAAGGAGAGGTATGCAAATGGAAAGACAACGGGTTTGGGCTGAACATGAAAGGATTAGCACTGGTGTAAGGAAGGTAGACATGCATTTGCATTTGTTTTTTTTTCTGATCCAGGGTGAGAGGGGGTTTTTAGCAGGAGCAAGACTTAACTCTAGGAAATATGGCATCCTGATTTACCCACAGGAAATCCCATTTTCACACATGTGGGGCCTGCTTGCCGTCCCACATTCCACTGGGGTTTCTTTTAAACGTGAAACGTTAGGCTATGTTTCCTATGGTGAGTGGTATGGTTCTCCTTCAGGACCCATATAAACACAATCAGAAGTGAAAGAGGAGAGATTACAACTGATACCACAGAAATACAAAGGATTGTAAGAAATTATTATGAAGAACTGTATGCCAAGAAATCTGAAAACCTAGGTGATGTGGATAAATTTCTAGAAAAATATAACCTTCCAAAACTCAATGAAGAAGAAGGAGAAAACCTGAACAGACCAATAACCAC